>JAPDOI010000895.1:0-257961 GCA_029168955.1 Aplectana chamaeleonis
AGTTCCAACAATATAAAGTATTTAAAATGATCTAGGCATTTTCTTATCATAGCACGGTTCTTCTCAGGGATTTCAAGCAGATTCAGCACTTCCAGTTTTTTTCGCTGCTACATTGGCCAAACACTTGCTTGCTTATTTGTTTGGTTATGCAGACACTTGATACTTTTGTATTGTGGGCTACAATAAATTAATAAATAAACATGTTAAGTAACTTAGGTGCACCAAGTGTGCAGCTAGCCTCAATGGGAAACGCAAAGTGTTACTGGGATCTGATGACGACGTTAGATGCGGTTAAGCGTTTAAAACATTCCAGCTCGTTGGATACAGAGGGTCCAAGCCACGAATCCAATTCTTATATGCAGATACATCTGAGTTGGATAAAAAATGTGTCCTTACAGAGAGATCCGTCAGGAGTATCATTCCAAATATGTTAAAGTTGAGGCATTGGACGAGTTTCATCGATTCCTTTCTTGTATGAAAGTGAACATTCGCCGGGGAAACAGAATCGCCTGTATCGTTTTATGCGGTCAGTCATTTGTCTCAATCCCCACACATGGCTTTGTTAGCAGAATATGATTCTTCAGAGGTGGAGGCGCTAGCTTTATAGGAGTCCACTACAAGCTTCTTACGTCACCAGTTTGACCGTGCAGGTGGTCGCTGCGGCCAAAGCGCGAGGACAGCGTTGTTCCTTTTTTCAGCCTGCGTAATGGAAAGCCGCTCCGATTGTGATCGCTTCGTGGCAAATCGTGTCCTATAGCATCGCTGGGTCGCGGCGACGAAAACCTATGGTTTTTACTGCATCGCTGCTTTGAAGAGCGATTCTCGCATGGTAGCTGCTGACTGTTGTTCCATCGCGCTCGAAACGGCATGAGCGATGGAGCGATTGCCAGCGAATGGCAATGTTTCGTCTCAGTGTGGAGGCTTTCGACCTCTTTCACATGACAAGGTCAGTGTTTAGCGGGTCTGAAACGTGTTATTGATAACTACCAGCCCTGGAATTTCACTGATTGATTGGAATTTCTTCGATCATCTGTGAGGCTATGCGTTATGAGCAGAATCAGCTGCCGCTGCTACATGTGTGCCGCAGCAGCGGGTGTGAAATCGCTGCAATCGAAAAAAACAGCGGTGGCGATGCAGTCAAAACATAGGGCTTTAGACTACACCTTACAGCTTTTCGGCCACTCTCCAGAAGATTTTTTCCATTCACACAAATTTTCTAGACGCCGCTAAAAGTTGGTGATCGAAATCGTTAGAAGTGGATGCAGAAGGCGATCTCTGTCGTGCATTTCTCATCTGCCCTCGGAATGACAGGAATAGCAGCAGTATGGCGAAGCGGAAGCCGAACTGGCAAGCTCTCGCATAGGGCGACCAGTCAATTTGTTAGCATGAGGTTTGTTATGTGTATCATTGGGTACAGCAAAGGAGAGTCTCGGGTCACGCGATAGTGGTAAGGAAGTGGCAACGTGGGGTGAGCAGCATCCAAATTATGAGACGTTGTAAAGAAATTTCTTCACAGAGAATTGTTCACTTCTAGAAAATGGAGCGGGACCAGTCTCGATTTCGTCTACCATGGCATGAGCCAGGGCCGATATTCTGGGACGAAACAGACGATCAAGTTTCCTAGTTTGCCACGTCGCTTTCCAGGCATCTTCCTCAGCATCGTGGTCAGTCTGGGCTTATTCAATGAGAGCGGGAAAGTTCTCTCTAGAAACACTTCTTGTAATGCTTATTCAGGTAGACGATATGATTTTGTCGATGTTCGTCACTGCGGATCACGGCATCCAAATTCAAGACCTAACTCTGTAAATCACAGGCTTGCGATTTTCTCGTTGGAGTCGCAGTGCCTCATTTGTATTTTCACGAAGAAGGTACGTTTATCATGAGCTGAAAGCGTGCCCAAACGCCATGGATTACCTCCACTAGTCACTGACCTTATATAGCTGCGCTTATTTCCTGGAAGTCTATGGCTGTGGATTAAAGCGGTGTCGCGGTTATGACCTTCGCCTTTTTCTGGGCTGTAGTACCAAGTTTGGGGAAGTTCCTGAGCACGACAGCAGAACTTCCTTTGAAATTGGGAACAATTCAGAACTTCCCGGAATTGGGGGAGGCGAAGGACGTCTCGACAGCAGAGTAATGGGGAAGTTCCCACAGCAGGAGTTCTTTGTTCTCCTACTGCAGGTCTTCCCCGCGACCTTCCGACTGGAGATCTTCTCCCATTGTTCAATGATTTGATCAAAATCAGCGTTGGTAGACTCGCTGTTTTCGACAGTCTCCTGTTCCTGAAAACTGCGATCGGTCCAAAAATATTCACCTTCGATTATAGAGAAGCTCATTAGCTCCTCTGAAATCCAGACAGAGATGCCTTACAAATCCTCAGTGGCAGATCTACCATCTCAACTTCAGCGAAGTGAGACCACCCAGCGACTAGCTTTGTCTGCATCACCGTATACACTGCGGCTTTAATTTCGCGTTCATCATGTTCAGGGGGAGGCTATGGGAACAACCGTGAAGCGAACTTCCCTTGTTCTCCCCCCGAGTTGACCGTTTCGAACGCCTTATCGTTGTGTGGCATCTGAGGGAGAGGGGCGAGACGCTCCTCTCACGGGGACAATAGCCTCGCCTCTCCCCCGACTGGAGTGGATAACGACCAAAACAGGTCTATTGTCCTCGGGAACTTCCCCCCAAATGTGTGAGTAGATAATCATGTACTCTGCCAACTCGTAGCTAGATGTCTCCGACCTCAGAACTTTCGGAACGCGTTACGAACACCTTATTCAACATGCTACGCAAGTCTTCCGTAAGATGTTGCCTTAGCAGTGGTAAGCTGTTCCTATGCGTGTTCGATAGCCATGTGCAGAAATGATGAAGGAAGGTTGTTGAGGTATGCGTGCCAACTGTGTTGGTAGAAGCCTGCATAATACAATACCAATTCCTCGAACTTTCGCGAAAAGCGCGTTTTTCGCGCCCCTTCATCCAAATCTCTGTAAAATTTGGGGTTTAGAGAAATCATCCTGGGGATATCGCTTAGAATCATCTCATCAAGATCCCTACAAGATGGTATTAAATTTCATTGATATCCTGAACCAGTTCAGATAGCCTGGTGTGCTCTTGTGCCGGTCGGTATCATTTCAATCGTCTACCTCGCTGGTCATATCAGCCCGACTATCGCCGTATCAGCTCGCGTGCTGGTGTGCTCTTGTGCGCTCGACAATCACTGACTGGATTGAACTCGAGCAACTATCAGTGGATTCGACTATCTACTTCTGTGGATCGTCGATATCACATCGGATAAGTGGTTCTCCGCTTAAGTGGTAACTATCGACTGAACGCTGTGTCTCCAGTGGCAAGGGGGCTTAATATCTCGTCAGTTTGTTGCCACTCTTGGAAAGGTCAATTGTGTCACGATTGAAGCTGATACTTGCGTACTGGGAGATTCCCAGCTGTGGTGCTTACTTCGACTATCGTCCATTGGCGGCTCCACAGTCTAAGCAGAATGGAAAGGATAAGTGCTACTACAACTCCAGATGATCCCAACTAATGGCTATTCTTGCTGATAGTTCCGTTCCTGGATATGTCAGAGTTATTGCGTCAACCTATTGCATGAGACTAAAAAGAAGAGATGAAAAGAGCTGAAACGCACAAATAGCGATCTGGTACAAGAAGAGTATTTCAACTGGAGAAATAGGAGAACTCTTCTCTGAAACTTGAATTGATCACTTCGGAAATCTCAGCCCTCTCCAAATGTAATTCATGGTAGTGATTTGGCCTTCCGAATACGATTAGCGTTGTTGAGGATCCTGATCTTTAAACGTTCTATTGTGGTTTCGCATTCCCTGAAACCTTACCTCTGCCAGTTCTATCGCTAAGGTTCAAAAATGACATCAATAGGACTGTTGACATCAGCTTGATTTCCTTAACGTTGAATGCTTGCCGATAAACAGTCCTATCGTATAAAACCATTGCCGAACAGGCCGAGATTATTGAAAGTTGTGTTACCTACGTCAGCGTTTCCAGAATGATGTTTTAAGAAGAGCTCCACGCTTACGCCTTTTCTCCCGGAAGGGCATTTACATTCGCCCATCTCTTACATTAAAGAGGACCGAAAGCGAGGCACGAAGAGTTTCTAAAAGAGGAGAGGCGGGACAAACTGAGATAGAGAATCAACAAAACCATGCACTCTCCTTCTCAGTTGTCCGACTCTAATCTTTGTAGCAACACAGTCAGATCACATCCCTGCCTCAATACATCAGCACAGTCTCTAGCTAACCCTACGGGAAACCAGTAGGAGCTTCATCCCGGGACACAGGCCTCTAGTTTAAGAATTGTATGCTTTCAAACATTAGGTCGATGGTCAAAAACTCGGACTCATTCGTAGCTTCCTTTTGTCAATACAATTATGATCTGGCTTTTCTCTCACAGAATCGTGGTTTGAAATCGAAAACGATCTTGCTCCCCCTTGTTAGGACATGCGAATAGTCAATATGAAGGTGTGAGATGTGACAGAAGTCACAAATGGGTGAAATTGGTGTTATTCTCGTGCTGAAGAAAAAGTCATTCGGATACTAATGTAATTCTTCGTAGAGTCTGCTTAAAGAACTCATATGAAATTCTTGTTTGCGATCTTTTTTATATGGAAAATGTGTCTGGTTTATTTTGGTTTTACCGTGCCCCTGGCTGCACTGTGAACGGTTCAAACCAACTGATAAAAGTCATGAGTGATTTTTCCGCCTGCGAAAACCGATGCGTTCTCCTGGGAGACTTCAATCTTACTGATCTCTATGTCCATAATGTGGCTCTTGCCAGGATTTCAGAAGATCTCGCAAGATTTCTGCACTCTGGATAACTACACACAATTTCCAGTCTCTAGTACATAAGCCTACAAGGTGCAATTCTCACTTTAGATTTGATGTTTTGCAACGATCCTTCTCTTATAAAAAATGTAAGCGTTGCATCTCCACTGGAAACAGGGACCATGCTACTGTAAATTTTTGTTTGAATATCTCGGCACTGCCTGAAGTACTTCGATGGAGAGCAGATTTTGATAGTGCTAATTACCGTGCAATCGAAGAATACTTGTGCAACATTGATTGGATTGGGAGCCTGAATTCAGTTTCTACTGTTAATGAGATGTACGAAATTTTCCTTGCTATTTTGCATCATGTGGTGGATTTGTTTGTTCCTAGATGTAGAGTAGAGGTATCACGGAGAATTTAACCGGATTATTTGAGAAAATGATAAGTTATCGCTCAAAGCTGTGGAGTGAAGCTGTTCTTTGGAACACAGAAGAGCATTGGAATAAATACAAATTTTTGAACCACAAGACTGAAAAGGCTCTGAAAAGATATTATGTATACTTAGAAAATAAGGCAATCGAATCTGATGATAAATCAAAGTTTTTCACTTATATCAACAGTAGAAAGGATGGCAAGAATAAAATACCTTGTCTGATTACGGAACTAGGGGAACCTTTAATCCATGATGATTATAAAGCCGATCTTCTTGCAAAAATATTTCAAAAATCCTTTAGTAAGCCAAATGAAAACGAAAATCCTCTGTCAGAAACCTTCGCAAATGATACTGGGCCATTCCCGGTCATGGATGATACGTTGTGGTTCATGAAAGAAGACATAATTAAGCTTTTAGAACGATGGACAAGATCTTTATCAACTTCTTCGGATTTTCTTCCTCTTAAGTTTATCAAAAAGATCGTGCACATTATAGGTTTTCCGCTTGAGTATATTTTTAATATGAGTTACATGCGAGCTGAAGTGCCTGATCGCTGGAAGCACGCTCTGATTACCCTAATTCCGAAAAGGATCACTGAATGACCCAAAAATTACCGTCCAGTCAGCATCACTTCAATCTTTTCGAACTCTTGAGAAAATCATGAAAACATATTGTGAAGTATTTAGAGAGCCACCAAATTATTTCGGCAAATCAATATGGGTTCGCGAAGGGTAGGTCAGTGGAAACCGCCGTACTCACGTCAATGAATGACTGGACAAAACCCATGGAGTCTAACAAAGCGGTCGATGTGGTATTCTTCGATTTCACGAAGGCTTTCGATAAGGTGCCAATTGCGAAATTAGTGGAGAAACTTAAAGCCATTGGCATACATCCTATGATAGTATCTTGGATTCAAAGTTTTCTCAGAGACAGGACCTACCAGGTTCGAGTAGGCAACTCAGACTCGCCTGTGTTCCATGCTTACAGCGGCGTGCCACAGGGTGGCGTACTGTCCCCTATTTTATTTCTAATATACACATTTGAAATTCCTGAGAGGGTGGCCCGATTTGATGTTACGTGTAAGATGTATGCCGATGACATAAAAATTTATAGAACCATTGAGTCCTCAGAAGATGTAAACAAGTTGCAAGTAGCAATAGATTTCATCAATAAATGGTCAGATGAGTGGAATTTGCCACTAGCTATTGAAAAAACTTATGTACTTAAGATTGGAAACAGTTCATTGGAAAGCTTTTACTATGTTGGCGGAACGAGTCTAAAAATAGTGAAAGAAGTTAGAGATCTAGGTTTTTTGATAAATGATAAATTAGATTTTGAGTCTCATTATGAAATGATAGTAAAAAAGGCTATGGCTCGTACGTACAATCTCTTCCGGATACTCAAGACAAAAAACAAGAATGTACTCATCAAAGCCTATAAGACCTATATTCGGCCTGTTGTTGAAAACGGGACAACAGTTTTTAATCCGTACAAACAGAAACACATTAAACAACTGGAAAAAGTTCAGAACAATTTCACGCGGAAGCTGCTGATGAGATGTTTCTCTTTAAGTTACACTATGATCCCAGATGGTGCCAGTAGATCCCAGCAACTCGGACTTCTACCCTTAAAAGCCGCAGAACAAGATTTGATTTGATAATGATGTTCAAAATCCTAACAGGCAGAGTAGACCCCAATCCTCGGAATTTTTCCATAATGAACAATCGAGAACGAGATTTGGGAGGCAAGGTAGCATATATTGCTCGTAGCATAGTCGAGATAATAGCATAGATAGGTCCGCACGGCCTGTATTATATCGTCAACGACGTTTGAAGCGCTGAAAACTGTCCAGGATGACAATATTTGACAATGTTTGAGCAATCTTGCCTTTCACGCCCGTATTTTCACACCCCTTCGAGTAACAGAATGAGAATCGACACTTGTGAAAACGTGTGATAATTGAGAGTGATAGTACTATCAAGTGGGAGTGCACGAGAGAAATAGCTTGGTTTACTTGAGTATAACATGTCTGCATACCTAATGACTCTCGTCCACTTTCGAGAATGCCGCTCTACTGTGGCTGACCTCTTGAAATGGAGGAGTTTATCAGTGTTCAAACATGTTATATTGAGGTAAATCGAGTTTTTTCTCTACTGCACTCCCTTTTTATAGTGCTATCATTCTAAGTTATCACATGTTTTCTCAAGTTTCGATTCTCATTCTGCTACTCGAATGGGAGTGAAAATACGGGCGTGCGAGACAGGATTGCTCAAACACTGCCAATTATTGTCATTCTGGATGGTTTCCAGAGCTTCAAAGTTCGTTGACGACTTGCTAGGGGCCGTGTGTGCCTATTTATGCTGTTATCTCGACTATGCTTGCGAGCGTGTATGCTGCCTTTAAGGATAGCTGAGCCTGTGGCTAAAAGTCAGATCAGATCTGAATTTTTCTCAAATAGAACGATCAAAATTTTCCGTCCACTATAAGGGAAAACGTCCTACTATGACTACGAATGGATTCAAAACCTTCTTGACCTTCGACTTAATGTAAATCTTTCATGAAACTCTTTTTCAGAATATTGTGTTTTAAGTAATTTGTTCTTGTCTGTACTTCAATTAATGTTGAATGTAGTATTAACGTGGCTTGACCACGCTCCTAAATAAATAAATAAATAAAACCATACCCCAATTATAGGTATGTTGCTCTTTCCATAAAACGTCTTGACTCGTCAGGACGCTCGGCAGGCTCTTTCTTTTTTTTAGCAACACAGCTATAATTAAGATACAGTTTAAGATATCAAAGAAATTTTAACACCATCTTGTAGATCTTGATGAGGCGATTCTAGCAATATCTTTCACACTTCGGGAAACCCAAATATGATAGAGTAATTCCGAAGGGGTGAAAAAAAAACGCGAAAACGCGTTTCTTAGCTGATTTGACAAGTTCGAGGGTGGGTATTGTACTTCGGCATTTCGGTGCTGGATCTCTGCGGCTACGCGGCAATACTTTGTATTGTTTGTCATGGAATTTGAGGTCAGCTGTTAGGAAAAGACTAGGAGATCCACTCAAGCATTGACCGCAGTTTTTTTATATTCCTCGAGCTGAATCTACTGTTTTGTAACACGGCTGTATGGAACTCGTTGGAAGCAATAAAAAACTTCAAAACTGAAGCAAGACTATTTTGTAGCAAGTTGTGGCAAAGAGGAGCATTGGAGCGCAAAAAGCGCCGCAAAATACCGCTTTTGCAAAAAAACTTGCTCGATCCTGTATATCATTTTGTCAATCCGCTCGCTCGAGCCTCTCTTCCTCATTTTCCTCATGTCGAAATCTCCAAGTCACTGTTTTATCTGACCACGATAGGCCGCTTCGATGCTTGCTCCGCCCGGACTTTAATGAGCGAGAGAGGCTATGCATTGTCGTGACCAGATTTTAAAAACAGAAATCCCATTAATAACAGCTTGAGCACGAAACATCAGATTTTGAAGCTGCACTCTTAACCCTTCCTGAAAAAGGACGGCTTGTCAACTGAACTCCTTTAAAAAAATGAAAAAATCATAGAACAAGACTGAAAGTGATTTCATACCGCCGAAATATTTGTCGGAAATGCGTTTAGAACAGTAACACAACATAAGGGAACGAAACTGAATTAATATCAGGATTGGGAAAATTGAACACACCATAGACATGTGAGAGAAAAAGATGGTGAGCTGGGTGCGAAATCGATAACAGGATGCAGACGCTCATTTTTGAAATGCTGGCTGGATCCTCCCGTAATATGTTTGAAGCTTGACCGGAGCATGTTCGCTCGCTTCAGACTGCATTACTCATCGGCCTTCTGGGGAAGCAGCGGTGGAACCATGATCGTAAGCTGTGCACGCCGAAATAATATGTCGGAAACATGTGGTGGGTATTTTATGCTGTTCGCATGGTGTTTCAAAAGTTCTGAGAGGGCGCGGCCTGTAACGCCGCCCCATTCCATGTAGCGAGAATTTACGGGTTTTAGCTACGATAGCTAAAACCCGCATATTCTTGTGTCAACGGTACAAGGGTGCAAATTCTACGTGTATTCTACGTAAAAACGAAGGCTAAATTCGATACATTGATCCCTCTGTCGCTAAACCCGTATATTCTCGCTATAATTTTGTAGCGAGAATTTACGGATTTCGCGAAAGCCTCTGTTGAAATGCAATCTTAAACCCGCGCTGGCTACGCGGAACACAGGGATGCCGTTCGAACAGTGTTGGCCCAGTCAACCCCCGGATAACTTGACACTGTGGGTGGTCGTGGAGGGTGACCTCGTGTTACTCTCTGGAAGACCTTGCTAGGGATAATTTTGGCCGCTGTGATGCTGCAGGCCGTGGGGAAGAAACGGCGATGCTGTCGATCTCAGCTGGGATCGCCTTTCTAGTACGGATCAGGACTGGGTGGGTCGATCGACCGAGTGCTGTAACGAGAATAAGCGTAGAATATGCGGGTGCCGTAGCGAGAATTTACGTAGAATATGCGGGCGCTGTAGCTAAAATTTCACCAACTGAAGCTAAACTTTCCGTAATTTACGTAAAATCTCGAGTCAAAATAAGACTAGATGCCTCCGAAACCCTGGGCATCTCCGGTTTCCGTGTGAGGCATCTAGCTACGCGCTGGCAGAGTAGTGATGACTTATCGTATGACACTACCGTATATTTTGGCGAAGGCTGCTACCGCAAAGCCGCCTTTTTAGGACTGCAGACATCGATCATATGCCTCCCACTACTCAAGTAGTCAATGGGGTCGACAGCGTAAGGTTGCCCACAGCGATATGCTCTGGCTTAGAGCTTACTTTCATTGACAGAGCATCGTACGTGCAGAAAACCGTATAATATTTTCCCATGTTTTTGTGTAGCTTGGCCTCTCTAGTGAACGAAAATGTCGAAGAAACCCATAAAACCCTTAATCTGTGAAGAAAAGTCAATCGGAACACATTGTAAACACAAGTTTGAATTTCGCGTCAAAATGGTTTTTGAAATCTTTCTGCGTTCGGAGACCTCGTCACCATCATTTTCAAAGTTTTTTCTGCATGTTGAGTTCGTGCCGCAATTGTTTTTCATGTTGTTTGACGTTCGCATCAACATTCTATCAAAAAGTGCTAAATGACTGGTGAGCTCTGGTTACGAATCCTCATCTTTAACCCTTTCCAATCTCATAACCCCACGTTCTTGACGCGCCGAAGCTCTTCGGTGCTCATCCATCAAATTGAGCCTGAGAAATGGAAATTGGCTTTCAGCGCGAACGATGCCTTTAAAAGCACAGTCCAAGCTCGGGTGCGAAATCTTAGATTTCCTCACAATTGTAAAGTAGACCCACACCATATAACACCTGCCAAGTGCGAGCTCTCATTTCCTCTGAAGAAGCGAGGTATAGGAGAAAGCCACCCTGGGGCGCCCACATCAGGAAGCCATCTCGGCACGCCCACTTTACGATCTTTAGAGCTTAACATTGACGAGATGAGCCACGGTTTTCGATCAATAGCCCCGTTCGTTCCTTCATTGTCAGCCTCTCTCTTTATTCAAGTCGGCTCGCATAAATCGGTTGCAAATGACGGAAATTACAAGTCTCGGACAACTCGTCCACCATGTTTCTGCAGCTCAATTTTTTAGGATACATAACTCTGTTCCCAGGGGGTTTTGTACGATTCCAGAGACATCATTGGAATCAGCGTGGGACCGTTTCGAATATCTCAGACGATAGCAGGCCCTGAGCCCATACCGAATGCACCCGGAGCCGCGTCCATGTCAGGGCTGTGCGTAACTGAATTTTGTAATTTCGTAAATCGTAAATCGTAATTTTCAAAATTCCTCGTAATTCGTAAATCGTAATTCGTAATTCGTAACTGATAATGAGTAATAATCCCACACATAGCCCGAACCTCATTCGATGAAGGAGCGTCTCAGAAATTCAGTGATGAAGTGTTTCTATATAGAAGGAGGTTTGAGGTTGAGGTTCAAAATGAAACTGTTTTAAGCAGTACTTGAAGAAATTCGCAGTATACATACTGCCACACCTTCGCCACGTCTGTCCAAGTTTTGAACCATAGAGAAGCACCAAAAGATAAAGAATCATCGCCTCACTAAACACAGTTCAATCCAAGCTAAGGTGGTCAACACTGTGATGAGGAAAAAATCGCGGTTCTATAGTTTTAGACAGGATCCATCAAGGGAAGGGTACTTGGACAACGTTGTTATTTCAATAGGGATATATGTACGTTTCCAAGACCACTTTCTGAACCATTCGAGTCTGCCCTCTACATTTGTGAAGCGTTACTCCGAATGGATTCATTAGCGTTTCTTCCCATGAACATAAGTTTGTTGCGTTGGAGATAGCGGTTCGCGATGTTTAGGTTGCTTAGGAATCTGAAATGCAAAAAGGTGAAGGTTCTCTCCAAATCTCTGATTCCAAATATGATAGAATTCTTACTCTTCTTTTTTCTTTGCATTTGCTTCAAATTTGCTCCGACCCCAACTTTAAAAACATGTAATATCCTTTCTGAAAAGATGATAGACTGCAGTTATAACTTTTCTTGAAACTTTCCTCCGCAAATCGGGAAATTATCTTTTTTCTCTCGCAGCTGACTGACCTTTGGGCATAGGTATCTATCAAATCTTATTTCAGGGATCCCCGTAAAACTCTTCGTCAAATAATGTTTCCAGGTTAAGAAAAGATTTTCCTGAACCTCCGGCAGATTTCAATGCACGAAGTAACAGCTTTCGCCCGTAACTTTTAAACCGCTGAACATTCGCGCTGAAGGTTGTGGGTTTCAAACTTTATTTGCTCCATAAGCCAGCTAGGCCTTCAGATCCGAACCCTATATTTAATTTCGATAGCGGGATGGAGCTCTAGTCCGCAGTGGCAGACGATCGCTTTTGCAGGCCGCAGTTCGACGATAAGCGTGTTGGGACGAAGACTAATCGTGCCAGGACCTCGTAGTCCCAGCATACCCCTTTTTGCAATAAGTGTTGCAACAGCGGTTGTCTGCAATTCCGGACCGTAATTTCGCTCCGATATAGACGGTAGCTCTACCGTATGTCTGCGTCTCTCGGGTTAAAGATGGTGGACGAGAGCATTCCATTTAGATAAACAACTGTTGAGCTCGGCTCCGCCGACCTGGATCGCATGTGAAACAAGCAAAGGTTGGAACCCTTCAATACTTTTGAGTGGGTCAGTGTGAGAAACAAAGCGGTCGGTCACAACTGAATCTCGTTATCAACTATCATATTACGCCATCCTCGTAAGAAGAGTAATTGAATCGAGGCGTCGGTATTCAAAGCCATTGCAGCTTGCTTTTTTGGACTTTGAAGCCGCGTTCGACTCTGCTCATCGTGATCGATTGCTCAACGCTCTGCGAGCAGATGGAGTCCCGGAAAAGTATGTTCGGTTAATCGAGGACATGAACAGAGGAACAACTGCAGCAGTTCGTACACCTGTCGGATTTACGTCAGCTTTCGAGGTGAAAACAGGAGTAAGGCAAGCAGCCGTAGCAGGACCTTTTCTTTTCAACTTCGCCGTTGATGACATCATGCGTAGAGTTGCAGAACAGTTTCCTGCGGATGTGATCCTAACACCACCAGGACGCTCCCTTGTCGACCTGGAGTACGCCGACGACATTGTGTTATTCGCTGAAAACAATGCAAAACTGCAGGATTGTGAACCTCGTTTCGAAGTATGCCGCAGCCTATGGACGTCTTCGTCCCGACAAATGCAAGCAGATGTGGGTCTCTCAGAGACCTTCAACGGGAGTTTGCGTGAACGGACAACGTATCAATCTTGTGGACGAGTTCTGTTATTTGGGCTGTTTGCTGAAGAACGATGGTAGTTATGCAGCGGATCTACCCCCATCGCGAAGGAAGTTAAGTTGCGCGTCGACTTATCAGCTATTCGCCCTTTCATGATGTACGGATAGGAGACGTGGGCAGTACGGAAGACGCAGATGGAAAGGTTGGATTGCACGGACAGGAGGCTGTTTAGACGTCTGCTCGGATATTTCTGGTCGCGCATGTGCCACAACGAAGATCTCTACCACGAGATTGACGCCTTACATTACTCAGGTAAAACTAGTTGTCTAGAATCGGACGAATAGTTGTCGAGAATCGGTCGACAATCTTGAAGTTGTCCAGAAAGTTGTTATAAGTTGTCGAGAATTGCGAGATTCGCAGTATTCGTCGAGAATCGCGGCCGATTTGTTCAGAATTTCAGAGAAAGTTGCCGAGAACTCGGGAACGAGCTTTTCCCGAGAATTCGGACAGATTTCTCGACAACTCCTTCCGAAATTGGGAATATGTCTCAAATATGTCGCAAAATTCCCAAGAATTCAGGACATCACTTCAGGACCCTCTTAACACCACATTCTTTAAACGTTGCGGCTGCTGTTTTTGTTCTTTTCTTTACGTGAAGGTACTCTGTGGTTTTTTTTCCTTTTTATTTTCTCCAATCTTCTATCGTCCATCACTGGATGAGGGATCGCCGCAACGCTGCTTGGCGGGAAGAATCGCGCGATCAATAGCCACTCTCCCTTCGTTTCCCCGCGCGCAATTTTTCCCGCCAAGCAGCGTCGCGGCGATCCCTCATCCAGTGATGGACGATAGCTGGTTATGAATTAAAATGTATTTCACCGATTTCTTGAATATCAAATTCGTTTTTTTTTTCGTTTTTTTTTGGAATTTCCATCTCCTGAAAAGAGCCAACATACCAAAACATGGGATTTTCAAGTTAGTGAATTTCGAAAGTTTTCGAGCTTTCAAGTTCTGATCTTTTTTCGATGATCGGTAGTTGCAGCAGTCGGATTCAAAATATATTATTCAAGAAGTTACCCAAGAAGTATCAGAACAGCCCTTGAAATCAAGATTGTTCATTGGAATGAGTCTCGAGTGATAGTTCTGACCGGAATATGCAACTCTAAACCTTGCAATGATTGCTTAGCATTGTGTTGGTGTACAATATTTGGACTTCCGGTGGGTACACACCTGCAGCCAGCAGTTTGGACGCTGGCTAGTGTGGTCCCCCCGGAAGTCGACAATTTTGAAAACTTAGAGCCACGAGAGTAGGATATTTGAGCCCATCGTGGTCGATTTATCCTTTATACAAACTTCCACCGCCTAAGATGAAGGCTGAACACCGCAACAGTACAATGGCTCACACCTTTCTCAGGTGTGGTCCCGCCGGAAGTCGACAATTTTCAAAACTAGGAGCCACGAGAGTAGGATATTTGAGTCCAGCGTGGCCGATTTACACTCTCCTCAAAGCTTAACCGTCTTAGAGTAATTCCGAAGACCGCTAAACTGATTGCGCGCTAGTGCTGGGCAAGGCCAATGGCGGCCCATGTTGAACGATTTTGTAGACCCACAGCATATGCGATGCACATTTTGCCTCTGCCGGACGTCAATGAAACGAGCCAATTTGCGGAATTTCGGCAAATAAACAGGAGTGAAGCCAATTCCAAGGGCTTCACCGACCGTAGTAATAGATTGGGTTGAAGCCCCAATTTTTGGTAAGGACATACAGTTGCACATGTGTATCAGTGTGAGTTAACTGTCAGAAATTGGGCAAGAAGTTGTCGTGAATTGGTCGAGAAGTTGTCGAGAATTGGGCGAAAAGTTGTCCAGAATTCTCTAGTGTCTGCGAAAGTTGTCCTGCATTCGTACGCCTGCCGGACAACTTTTCGCCCGATTCTCGACAACTAGTTTTACCTGAGTAACGTTTGACACGAGGGAGGTGCCAACATCTCCCAACACCATCTCAAGCGGCAACGAAAGGTCGTCTTCGTCTGTTCGGGCATATTTTAGGAAGACCGCCAGATCGTCTTGTTCAACACGCTCTAAGGATGCTTCCGAGTCCTGTCTGGAAACGGCCGCCTGGACGTCGACGGAAGTTCTGGACAGATGTGGTGAAGGAGGAATTGAAATCACTCGACATTGAAAGGCAATTCAGGCGCGAAGTGGAATAGCGACCAATGAATGGATTGTGCTCTAATTGTGGCTGAGGACCGTGACAAATGGACACGGCTGACTACTAGGACGGCGCACCTCGGTGAAGATGCGGAATGACCGCGTCAGGCGAAAGCCAACCGTTTAAAGGCAGCATACACGCTCGTTAACGTAATTGAGATAACTACTGAATTAGAATGGTATGGCACCGAGAACAACGCCCACGCATTTTGAAGCTTCAAAAACGACCCACAATGACGCTACAGTGAAAGTTTGGCTCCGCCCCCTGTATTTGCGTCTTCCTCCAAAACAGGGTGCGGGGCTATTCCCACCGTAGTTGATGTGTGGTTTACCTATTGTACCTATTCCACCATCCACAAACGTCGCCGAAAGTGGGAATGGTCCAGCACCCCTGTTTTGGAGGAGGACGCAAATACAGGGGCGGGTAGATACAGGGTGGGGCCAGCTTCTCATTAGTGTAGCGTCATTGTGGGTCGTTTTTGACGCTTTTAAAAGCGTAGGCGCTGTGTTCTGAGCCATACCATTCAAATTCCGTTGTTATCTCATTTAGGTTTACGAGCGTGTATGCTGCCTTTAAGTCAAGTCATATAACGCCATGCCCTGTTGTCTACGCTCGGCTGGGAATAACAAGATTTAACCAAAAATAGAGATTGGAAAAAATAATCAAATATCAGGAATGTGAAAGAAGTGCTACATTTATCTATGCTCTGGACCGCAAACTTATACTGTTCTTTCAACCGCATTTTCACGATTTGTTACGATTCGTTACGATTTTGGGCCGAAATTTCGTAAATCGTGAATCGTAAAAAAATTGCCAAAAACAACCGTAATTCGTTAATCGTAATTCGAAATTACGCACAGCCCTGGTCCATGTTGCGCTCAGAGTGACAAATTTGGCAATTTCCAGACCACTTATGTTGAGATGCAGGCCACATACGTTGCGCTCCGGGTGCTACCGACGAAACTGATTTACGAAGTGCCCTGAGCGCAACTTTCGGCTGATTATGTCATAGTACATCATCGAGCGTAGACGGTTGCGCCCCGGGCGCTTTCTATAAACCGATTTTAGCAACGCAGTTGCAAAAATCGATACCTCGGCGTACAATACCGCCCGCGACTTTGGGAAAAACGGCGTTTTCGGCGTTTTTTTCCGCCGCAAACCGCCGCTTTGTCATAACTTCGTTCAAAGTGGTCCTCCTGGGTCGCTAGGGGCATATTAAGAATCAGTTTCGAGAGCTCTTCATTTTGAGCTCACACATGTCTTACCCTGCAAAGAAGGCATATAGGGTTTACAGAATCAATCGAGTGTACGAAAACTGAAGCTGGGTATCAACTTGTTGTAAATATTTTAATTCATGCCAACCGCACAGATCAAGGACGAGTTATATACAAGTACAATACACGCACTACAATACCCGCACTAATTTTCTCAAAAATGCCGCAAAAGTCGCGAAATCGCGACTTTTCGTCATAACTTGGCTCAATGTGCTCCAACTGAGCTCTGGAGGACATATTTCGAATCAGCATCGAGAGCTCTTTCTTTTGAGCATACACATGTCTCACGGGCAAACAAGGCATATAGGGCTTCCACAATCAATCGATTTGGCGAAAGGAAAAATCAAGTAAATTGTGGTTTTTCAACGTAATGCCACGTCCAACTCAACAGTGTAAACGATATAGACAGCAGGGAATTCAGCTGTCCGCGGCTGACCGACGTTTTCTACAAAGTTTCAGATTTTCGGATTTTCAAACCCGAATATTTTTGCCATTTCCTGAGCCACAAGCCTCCTTTTGCTTAGATTTACGAGCAGAAGCAATGCTTAACGTAGAATGTCTCTGATTCTCTCCATAATGAGAAACTCGGAGAAAATTCAGATTGCAAAATGTGGTTCCTAGCGATATCCAATGAGTGACGTTTGACTGCAGCTCATCAAGGAGGCCAGGAGTTACTGCTGGTAGCCTTTGCAGCTCCTCGCAGCTCACGATGAATATGTAGTTTTGAAAACCAGTCGTTATTTTTTGCGATCCATTCTTTCTAACCCGGATCGTTGTTATCACAAAATTTTCTTCGTTTTCTGCGGCTCCGCTAGCCACGGTCAGCCAACGCAAGACATTTAGAATCTTCGTGATAAGGGCTTCCCAATGGTATAATATTTGTTAAGGTTCAAACTCAAACAAAAAGGTTCTGAGTCCTTCGTTCATATCCAAAGGAGCGATTTACTGCCGGTCCCTCGCTTTGCTCTCTGCTTCCCCGCGCCCTCTTTTGAAGATGTCGAAATCTTCGCGCTGCAGTGTCTCGCATACATTTCTCAGTAAGCGAAGTACCCCGAAATTGATTGATTTCCGGCAGCCTAAATGCTCAGGCACCGGTTCGATTCGAGCGCCGTCAGAACGAGGTTGGACCGTTGAACCGCTGTAGCTCGAAACGAAAAAAGGGGCTGGGTCAACCGGAAACGTGGCTCGTTCGTTTCGGGAATAACATCGGTCCACCTCTCAAAGTCGGGATTGCAGTCTCGATGATTTCGTAACTACTCCTTGGATCGTGTCTCGGTCCACCTGTCATAGCCGGAACTGCAGTCTCGATGATGACGTCACTACTTCGTGGATCACGCATCGGTCCACCTTTCACAGCAGGTTTTCTAATAACATGATGACGTCATCATCTTGTTACCATCGATTCTACGCACTTACCCTTCATACGTGATATCGCGATGACGTCATCCTTGATTTTCAGAGCATGCGGTTATATGGCTTTGCCACCATGCTCGAAAAATCAAGGATTACGTCGTCGCGGTGACTGCAATGCAGGGTGTAGGGCGTAGAATCGATGCTAACAAGATGCTGACGTCATCATCCACTCAGGCACCGGTTCGATTCGAGCGCCGTCAGAACGAGGCTGGACCGTTGAACCGCTCTGGCTCGAAACGAAAAAAGGGGCGGGGTCAACCCGAAACTTGGCTCGTTCGTTTCGGGAGTAACATCGGTCCACCTCTCAAAGTCGGGATTGCAGTCTCGATGATGACGTTACTACTTCGTGGATCGTGTCTCCGGTCCACCTGTCATAGCCGGAACTGCAGTCTCGATGATGACGTTACTACTTCGTGGATCACGCATCGGTCCACCTTTCATAGCAGGGATTCTAATAACATGATGTCGAATTTCGAACTTCCCAACAAATTTCGAAAAAAGTTCGAAATTTTCGACGAATTTCGAAGAAAAAAATCGAAATTTCGATTAGTTTCGAATTTCGTTCGTACGACCTCCAAAATTTCGAAAGTTTTTCGAAATTCGTTCGTTCGGAATTTTCAGAACGAAATTTTTTCAATTTTCGTTCGTTCGAATTTTTTTCGAACAAAAATTTTTCGATTTTCTTTCGTTCGAAAATGTTTCGAACGAAATTTTTTCATTTTTCGTTCGTTCGAAAAGATCTCGAACGAAAAAAATTCGATTTCCGTTCGTTCGACATTTAATTCACAGGCATTTATGAGCCACGTAAATTGAATCATTCAGGCTTTGATAGAATTCTATTAGAAATCCTTCTGAAATTTCGCCAATTAAATTCGAGCCCTCGATATTTAGCAATTAGACCACCCATAAGGTTTACTCTTCTCCACTCCAGTTCTTGTCCTTCGTAACCTAATTGTGAGGACTATGCATATTGTCAAATCCCTTCTACCCCCCACTTGTTCTTCCTGCTTCCACCTACGCCATGTTCCCGCTAGTACCCCGAGTCCTTTTCGGCTGCCGGAAATCAATCAATTTCGGGGTACTTTGCTTACTGAGCGATGCAAGCGAGACACTGCAGCGCGAATATTTCGACATCTTCAAAAGAGGGCGCGGGGAAGCAGAGAGCAAAGCGAGGGACCGGCAGTAAATCGCTCCTTTGGATATGAACGAAGGACTCAGAACCTTTTTGTTTGAGTTTGAACCTTAACAAATATTATACCATTGGGAAGCCCTTATCACGAAGATTCTAAATGTCTTGCGTTGGCTGACCGTGGCTACCGGAGCCGCAGAAAACGAAGAAAATTTTGTGACAACAACAATCCGGGTTAGAAAGAATGGATCGCAAAAATAAGGACTGGTTTTCTAAACTACATATTTATCGTGAGCTGCGAGGAACTGCAAAGGCTACCAGCAGTTACTTCTGGCCTCCTTGATGGGCTGCGGTCAAACGTCACTCATTGGACATCGCTAGGAACCACTTTTCGCAACTTAAATTTTCTCCGAGTTTCTCGTTATGGAGAGAATCAGAGAAAATTCGACGGGAATCATTGCTACTGCCCATAAATATAAGCAAAAGGAGGTTTGTTGCTCAGGAAATGGCAAACATATCCGGGTTTAAAAATGCGAAAATCTGAAACTACGTACAATAGGTCGGTCAGTCGCTAAATTGTTTTTTTAATTCAATGTTAAATTGGGCCGCACGGTAAATTAACGTCGCTCACACTCCCTGTTCCTCGCTATGACGAATCGATAAGTGAGGTGACAAGTTGGTTTATCCTATTCCTCTGCTCTTCTTCTCTGCGCTGTGTAGCTCTGCAGCTCTGTCCCTGCATGTTGATCGAATCCACACCGCGGGTGTGACTAAGGAGCAGTTCGGCTAGCACACGCGATGCGCGACGGAAAAACGCTGTGCGCGCTCATCGTCCTTGGGGCGCGTTAACCGAGAACCTTCGAAAAAAGTAGTCGTTGTCCCATTGTAGCCGCCCCCCTACATCATTTTTTTGCATTTTATTCATGTTTTTTTGGTTCATAATGTGCTTTTCTTTGAATACTTCTCATACCATCGCTTCAATGGAATTCGCACATTTCATAGAAGTTTTATTATAGTTCTTTTTCTCTGCTTCTTGAAGCGGAATGGGAGATGATGATATTGATTCCGACGTCTGACACATCAACCTACATGAACAAAATGCAAAAAACGATAAAGGGGAACGGCTAAAATTGAACAACAACAACTTTTTTGAGTGCCCTCGGTTAGCGCGCCCCAAGCACGATAAGAGCGCACAGCGTTCTACCGTGGCGCGCGTCGTGTTTACCAGCCGAACTGCTCCTTAGCCACACCCGCGGTGTGGATTCGATCCACATGCCCTCTGCCCCTGTCTCCACGCAGGGGGGGGGGTGAGAATAGAAACTCGACGAGTGAGGGGCGTTGGGAAGCGTCCGTTCAGTGGCGTTTGGGAACGAGAAACAGAAAAGAAAAGGGTGCGTGTTCTCTCGACGTAACACTGCCTCAGTGCACTGACTGGCTATAGCTTGTCCCGACAACTCGAAAACCGAAGTTTGATATGGGGCTGATAATAATCTGGAAGTGAATATGGCAGCTTCTTATGATAGAAATTTGATTCTTGCATTGCGTGGAACGCTGAGATCTGAGCAAGTTTCCAAAAACCTGTATTTTGAGAAGCATTGTTGCAAAAGAGAAGAATTCCTGCAGGAATTGCCGAAATATACTGGCCTGAAAATGAGCAATAGCCACGAAAAAAGTCGAGAACGGACAGTCTGAACAAGCGATCAAGATTGACCTAAACGTGTTCCCGGAAACAAACAATCAGTTTAAAACAGGTGCCAGAGAAACTTGAAATTTTGGGCGCGATACCACCTGTTTTACTGCACCGCTGTGCCGTACCGGGTTCCAGAAGCAGAAAATTTTATATCTGGGATGAGGGCGGTTTCAGTCGAGAAATGGATAAGACGTTGCCAGAAGCTCTTACACATTGAAAAGATTTGGGGATCGTTTTCAGCCAAAGTCACCGGAGTGCCGCTAAGCGGGAAATGCCTCCAGACCTTTTGTTTCTGCTTCAAGGGAGTCTGTCCTGAGCGCAGTTGAAATCCCTTACCTTTTGCCCCCGAGCTGGAGGCGATGAGGGTGTAGCCGCAGCGGCAGAACGGCTAAAAAGCGCTGTCAGTTCTTAGGGTTGTGAAAATTCGAGTTTTCCGGATTGGGCGGCCGCAGTGTTCTTCCGAAGAAGGATCAGAAAGTAAAGTTGTAGGCTGAGTCTCAGGTCGATTGTTCCTGTTTGAGCTGAGAAAGTGAAGTCAGTGGTCTGGGACGTTTTTCAAAGCCAAATTCACCGAGGTGGCGCTAGGCGGGAAAAGCCTTCAGACAGGTTGTTTCTGTTTTGGAAGAGTCTACACTTAATTGAGATCGCGGGCAATTTGAGCCCGAGCGAAGGACGATGACTGTGTCTGTAGGGGCGAGAAAACGGCTACAAAACATTAATTTTCAATTTTAACAGCTCCTTAAATTAGTCTTACATACTTCTATATGACTCGTCCTTGACCTTTACGGTTGATATGGAGTCAAGTATTAGCACCAGTTTGATATCTAGCTTCAGTTTTCGTACACTCGATTGATTGTGTTAGCCCTATATGCCTTGTTTGCAGGGTAAGACATGTGTGAGCTCAAAATCAAGAGCTCTCGATACTGATTCTAAATATGCCCCTAGCAACCCAAACGGACCACTCTGAACGAAGTTATGACAAAGCGGCGGTTTGCGGCGGAAAAAAACGCCGAAAACGCCGTTTTTCCCAAAGTCGCGGGCGGTATTGTAGTTCAGACGCTTCTCTGATCGATTATCGCACCCATTTTAGCTAATCGATTTTTCAAGGAAGAACCAAACGGTTTCAACACGTTCACCGAATCACTTCACCCTACTGAATTTCCTCGGATTTATGTGACCCTTAATTGTCCCTTTTCTAAGCTAGTGCTGATTATGTAATAGCTAAGCTTAATATACTTTCCTCTACTCTGGATTTTGATTCCGTCACATTTCCCCTCAACATTTCAACTGTTGATCTTCTGACTTTACCTGATTCTCCCCAACTATACAGTCTATTTAAGTGAAATATTAGGTATTCACAGCAACCTCCCATTCCTAAATACCAGCCCCTAATAAAAAAAAAATTCAAGCGAATGAATGAGTGATTATTGAAATCGTAAATTGATTGAACAAAGAGTCATTCAAAAGGAAATGAGGTAGATGTGTCGACATCGATCAATGTCCGAAACGCTGGAGTTTGAGGATTGGGCGTCGTCCTTTAGTTTCGAAATGCGCGCGTCAATCAACGCATGTGGCCCGGAAAGCAACCTGAACGCACTGCACGTTGCAATCACAACCGAAACGCAACGCAAGTTCGAATATCAACTGCTGTGCGTTTCGGTTGCAGTGGGCGAGGAGAGGCGGAACCGGTTGCGCCCCGGGCCTGCTACTGTCTGAGATAGGCAGAAAAAAGAAAAACGAATCTGAGGTTGGACTGTGCCTTTAAAGGCAGTGTTCACGATAATCTTCGATTTTGAGATCAATCTCTAAATCGATTGTTCGGCCCCCGAGTAGAACTGAAATAGCGAAGAAACCGAGGAAAACGCACCAGAAGGGCACGAAATACTTTACTCTCAAGGGAGCTGTTCGTTGTGACAATGAAAGTTCGTGGACCCGTCTTTTGAAATTCTCTACTCTCTTTTGCTCCGATCCTTCCTTCGGGCCCTAACTAATGCTGTTTTGAATGCAATACTCTTCCATTTTGGGTTAGCCCCATTTTTCACCGGTGTTAGCCCCATTTTTCACCGGTGACAACCACCTCGAACATGTTCATCCAACCGGACAACTAGTCCTGGCCAGAGAATAATGTAACTGAAATAAGACGATTTAGTGCGTTTCTCGCCGTTTCCTCGTAATTTTGGTAACACTTGGTAGCCAACGCATAGTTATGAGTGGAAAACTCGGGAACGAAAATCATCGTGAACACTGCCTTTAAGTAGGAAGAACTCCTCGCAGAATCACTGCCTTTGATTAATGATGGAGAGAGCTGAGAAGAAGCGGGAGAGGTTCGAGAGAGAATGTAGTGACAAAAATGAAAGGGAGCGAACTTAGTAGTCTGAGCTGAAGCGAAAGAACTTAGGTAATCTACTATAGATGACTCCTTGCGAGATAGCTCGCTATCAAACCAAAGCGCTCCCTCCGTACTCGCTCATGTGTCAGTGCTGCAATACTTACAAGCACCTGAACCCTTTAGATGGAGTTCGAAGAGGAGGAGGTGCGGGGAGAGAAGTCCATCGGTCGATATTTGATCGCTCGATCTCTTCGTGAATTTTCTGGCGTAGAAAACTGTGATGAGTCCACGAGGAAGGGAATGATGGACTTCTGCTACTATCTCACAATCGGTCAGATGGACGAGGCCTTCAAGGCAATCCGCTTCATAAAAAGGTGAGCTGTAGTTATCCCATGCGAATTAAAATTAGAAATCCTTCTCCGCTTTCAGTGAGAGTGTTTGGGAGCACATGGCGTCGATGAGTGTGAAGTCGCGTCGACTGGATGTGGCTGTCGTGTGCCTAGGAAATATGCGTAACGTGCGGGGTGCCAGAGCTCTTCGCAAGTCACAGGAGGCCGGGGAAAGCGAGGCTATGCAGTGTGCAGCACTTGCAGTTGAGCTCGGCATGCTGGTGAGTTACAGTAGAACTCTCTGACTTTCTACACAATTGCATATCGCAAAGGCGATTCCTCTCTAATCTCTCCAAACCATTCAGGATGAAGCAGAAGCTATTTACGTGAGCGCAGGAAGATTTGACATGGTGAACAAGATTCATCAAGCCCAGAACGCTTGGAATCAGGTAGGCTTTCGAAATGACGAACCTCCGAGTATTCCACTCAGTCACATAAGATCATATCCTCAGGCGTTCGAGGTAGCTTCTCGACACGATCGGATTCATCTCAGAAACACCCATTACAACTACGCGAAGTACCTTGAGAGGGCTGGTGCTCTGGAACCGGCTATAGACAAGTAGGCAAGCGTCGAAAAAAAGACGTTAGGCAGCAGATAAAGAAAATTTTTAGCTTTGAAAAGTCCGGAACTCACCATTTCGAGGTGCCCCGAATGTTCGCTGACAGTCCAAAAATTCTCGAAGCCTACGTGAGACGTAAGAAGGAACCGTACGTTGTTTGATTTCTACCTGGTCATCTGCGACATGGAGCATGAATGCTTTCTAGGGAGCTTCACTCTTGGTGGGCGCGGTATCTGGAAAGCATTGGGGAGTTGGATGGTGCCATGAATTTCTACAGCGCTGCCAAAGACATCATGTCTATTGTGCGAATCAAATGTGCACAGGGAAGAACAGAAGAGGTGAGCGGAGTTTCCGTCTAGGTCTCAATCGAGAGCTTCGAATCATCAATCTGTGCTTGCAGGCGGCGGCTTTGGCTCTCGAAATGAAGGATCGCGCTGCTTGCTATCACTTAGCAAGAATCTACGAGGCTGAGGAGAATTTTCCGAAGGCAGTCGACTTCTACACCAGAGCTCGTGCGTACAACAGTGCTATACGACTGGTGAAGGTGAGGTATCCAGTTAACATCTGTGTGTTTCTGAGAAGGTATGTATCAAACAACTGATGTTTTCCGCAGGAGCATGATATGCGCGATCTCCTGGCGAATCTCTGCCTGATGGCCGGCGGAAGTGAAATGGTTGAAGCAGCACGTTATTTCGAAGACATTCCCGGATATACTCATCAGGCTGTCATGCTCTATCACAAGGTTGTGCTTCATATGCCTACCAGAAACAGTGCTTTTTCAGGATTTCAAATCAACGAAATGTGTTCACATCAATTGTCAGACTCCCATCCAGAGTACAGCGACCCGTTAGCAAGTGCCGCAAAATAGCCCTCTCCAGTGGTACATCCGCGCCCAAATATGTCGGAAATTGTAGCGATTTCGGTATGAAACTAGTTGGGGGGGGCACTCAAGATTTATAATGAAATTGTTGATATGAAACCTTTTCACCATGTTTCAAGCACATGATACGACACGTTTAACACGTTTCTAACACGATAAACACGTTTCTAATACGTGTTACGTGGAGAAAATCTCCATTTCTCTGAATGAATCTTGAGTGGCCCCCTAACTACTTTCAATCCGCGACCCACCCCCTCCCTCTACCCCCGGGGAAAATTGGGAATTACGACGGGCTGCTTTTTTTTACAAAAATCCAAGAAGAATCGATGAAAAAAAAACAGACCGCTCGTAGCCCGATCAAAAATGACCCAGAAAGAAATGGGCATTACGACAGTCTGTTTTCAAAGGCAGTGTTCTCGATGATTTCCGTCCCCGAGTTTTTCACATAAAACAATGCGTTGGCATCCAAGTGTTATTAAAAATAAGAAGAAACGGCGAGAAACGCAGTAAAACGTCTTTTTTCAGTGACATTATTCTCTGGTCTGGACTAGTTGTCGGATTGGATGAACATGTTCACGGTGGTTGTCACCGGTGGAAAATGAGGTTTATCAGAAATGGAAGAATATTTTAGGCAAAACAGTATTAGCTATGGTCCGAAGGAAAGAACAGAGCAACATAGAGTAGAAAATTGCAAAAGACGTGTCCACAGAAGATTTCATTGTCACAACGAGCAGTTACAGTGAGACTGAAAAGGTGGGGTGAGAGTAAAGGATTTGGTGCCCTTTTGGAGCGTTTTTTCGATTTCTTCGTCATTTCAGTTCCACCCTGGGGCCAAACAATCGATGTAGAGAATAATCTCAAAATTGAAGATTATCGTGAACACTTAACAAATATTCAACCGAATGCAAAACCCAAAAAAATCTTCTCGAGAAAAAAATTAGCCCGCCACGAGCCCGATCGAAAATCATTCGGAAAAAATGGCCAATACGCCGGGCTGTTTTTTTTTCACAAAAGATCTAGCTGGAATATGCAGTAATAAAAAAAACGAAACAAAACAGCCCGCCCGTGTCCCGATCAAGAATCAAGTATAAAAGATTGGCTCAAGGAAAGTTGGAATTAAAAAATTCATTGAGAAATGTGGAATGCAGAAGCTGGGCTGAGCTAGAGCTGGGTTGGGCTGGAACTGGACTGAAAAAGATGTATTAGTTCTAGAAAGAAACAACTGACGTATTAGCTCGGCTTGTTAAAGAGTATTCTCTAAGGATGTTAGCACGATGAGAGAATAAAAATTACCAGGAAGATTGTTAAAGGAAGGGATTCTACTGCACTTAAATGATAAACATGACATAGATAACTCAGAACGTCGGAGGGCCGTGCGCCGGTACCCACAATTGAGCGAGGCGGGGCGCCCGCACGCCTGGCGCCCTTCAGGTCCCCACCCCAGCCCTATGACTCAATATGGGCGCGACGCCCGGACATCCTAGCAAGAGGGCCCGGGCCAGGGATGAGCGGAGTTCCGCGTTTCGCGCTCCGAAACCCGCAGTTTCGCGCATTTTTGGCATTCCGCGTTCCGCATTCCGAAAACCGCAAAAAACGCTGCGAAATGCGAAAATATCGGGTCATCTGGGAGGAAGAAAATATCAGATAATTTCTGAATTTTTCCGCGTTTCGCGTTCCGAAGCCCGCATTTCCGCGCATTTTCAGGCGTTTCGCGCCCGATTTCCGAAACCCGATAAAACAATTTTAGTTCCGAAACCCGAAAACCGATTTCCGAAATTTCATATTTTTGTTCCGCTCATCCCTGGCCCGGGCGGAACATCTACACATGTCATCGAATAAATGATTGATTGATTTCTCAAAATGGTAAGTTCCCTGAGCTTCATTGATGATTCTTGATATAACTGTATATGAACGCTCAACTTCTTACAACTTTATTGACACGACGTTTCGGGCCTAAGCCCTTCTTCAGGTCCGCTGAAAAATTGCAAAACAATCTGCATCACCACTATACGGCAACATAGCAGGGTGTTAACGCCGACCTGACACTATACTGGAAACACCGAGGGGGAAGGGAGGGGAGCGGTCACGATGGAGCGGTAGACCAAAATGAAGTGGGACGGACTTAGAGGGTCTTCTTATTAGGGATGATTGGCGACTGTGTCTTATATGTCGCGATTTTCTTGATCATTCGTCCTCATATAGTGATAAGCCTCATTGCCGACTTCATTTCCTCCTTGATATTTATTGGTGGTTTCCAGTTCTTTATCTCCAGCGCCTCCTTTATTTTCCTCTCGACCGTATCCCTCAGATTTTTGTGAAGAACGGAAACGCGAAGTTGTGGCGGATGTTGTTGTGGATGCCGGAGGGTGCGGTGCCTTGAGAATGGGTTGTCTGGGTAGACGTGAGGGCTACGTAAAGCCCTAAGATGATCCTCCATTCTCAGGTAGAGTGGTCTGGCTGTCTCTCCGATGTAAAACTCTTGACATGAGAGACACTCCACCTTATAAACCACGCACCTCATCTGGCACACCTTGTTTTCACCACTACAAATTGTACAGTTTAGTCTTTCACATCGGCTCTCATATAGACGGGATGTTGTTAGTAGTCGTCGCAGTGACGGTGGTGGTCGAAACACCAGAATTATGGGGAGTCCTGATTGCTTCACGACTTGGTTCACGTCCTTTGCGAAAGAATCTGTGACGAAAGGTAGGATGAGTGGTGTACCACAAGGTGAACGGTAGGGTCTCCAGCATCGGCGCAGCATAGAGCCGTATCCGTTTTGCCGCAACACTTCGAGAACTTGATCTTCCACCTCACGTTGATTCACCGAGGTCAGCATAGAAGATGTGGTAACCGTGTGTCGAATCACGTTGCATTTCATGTACGTAGGATGGCAGCTCCGCGCATGAATGAGGATGTTATGGGATGCCGATTTCCTATACCACATATTGCTAACTTGACCTTCTGTGATCTTGATTTTCGTGCTGAGGAACGGTAGATATCCGTCTTCCGCTGGACTTTCTGATGTTAATTGGATGGAAGGAAACGCGGAGTTCAGTCTTCCCAGCGTCTGCCGTAGGGTTGCTCTTGATTTTCCAACAATGAAAATGTCATCAACGTATCTTCCAAAATATAGCACTCTCTGAGATAGTAGCGGCCGCTCAAGACTGTCCATAAATACTATAGCTAGAAGTGGTGCCAGTCGACTTCCCATTGCCAATCCTCGCGTTTGTCTGTAGAACACATTCTGAAAGCGGAAAGTGCTCATCATTACTACACTTCTCAGCAGCTCTTCAATTTCTTCACTGTTGAGACCATAGAGTTGAAGGCTTTGGCAATGTTGTCGTAGTAAACGCACGCAAGCCTCAACAGCTCTGCCAGTATCAACATTCGTGTACAGTGCAACGACATCAAAACTCTGATATTCCAGTCTTTCCTCTCCCTCAAAATTGCATTGTCTCAGTTGTTCGAGGAATTGTTGAACATTTTTCAAATGAGCTGGGACATGGGCGAGGAGCGGAGATAGTAGGTGATGTAGCATCCAACTGATACGATCTGTTGGACCACCACAGGATGACACTATTGGCCTCGTCTTGATGTCGGAATTTTCCAAGAGGCCGTCGTTCTCGTCCCTTACCAACTTGTGCGTCTATCAGTGTCAGGTCGGCGTTAACACCCTGCTATGTTGTTGTGTAGTGGTGATGCAGATTGTTTTGCAATTTTTAAGCGGACCTGCAGAAGGGCTTAGGCCCGAAACGTCGTGTCAATAAAGTTGTAAGAAGTTGAGCGTTCATATACAGTTATATCAAGATTGATTGATTCCTTGATTTACAATGTGATCCTCTCTCACACCCTCGACGGGTGCTTGTGGCCCGGCATTTAAAATAGGGCGCGGTAGAATAGCACTGACTCATTCGAATGCAGGCCTGGGCCTACATTCGAATTGGGACTTGAGCATGATCAAATCTCCAAATCTGAATCGCTCAGGCTGGAATGGTTGGTAGAGCACTGGATTTGGCATTTCGTGCCGAACAATTCAGTGCGCTTGATCTTGTCACGAAGGATCTGAATGCGGATTGTGATCCAAACGTCTTGAAGGTGAGTTGTAATTAGAACTTTGCACATTAGGTGAATTGAGGCTCACAATCAAGTAGATTCTCAAATCAGTGGACCAAAATGTTAGAATTTTTTCAGCGGGCTGCGGAGTTTTTCTCAAATAACCAGAACTACGAGAAGGCTGTCGAATTGCTCTGCATGGCCAAAGAGGTTGAACAAGTGTAGCTTTTCGCATGTTTGTTTTCTTCATGTAGGCATTTTCATGCACGCATTCGCCAATTTCTACGGCTTTTTTCGGGCTTGAAATGAAGCTGTGTGAATTGGACGATTTGTACATTGCTTTGTCTGATTCCGTTTTTCATTTTTTTCATCAGGCTGCGTTACACTTGGGGAATTAGTGCTCGGTTTGTTCCGTGACCTGAAATTCCTGAGAATGTCATGTTTTTGTTTCCAAGGTTTTTGCTTTCTTAGTATGTGATTCGATTTAGTTCAACGATGCAATCGAGGTGTGTCGAACAAAGAACGTGAGACTGACTGACAAGGTTTCGGAGCTAATGACTCCCACTAGAGGTATACTCTTTCTCCCTAGTTTGAGACCGGGCGGGGTAAGCATCGGAGAAGCGTATCATGTAGAAATCGCTTCATCACCTTTGCATCTCATAATGGACGACCGCTCACGCTTACTCCGCCTAGTCTCAAATTAGCGAAAAGGGCTGTAAGTTTGGCTTCGTAGATCGCATTTCACGTTTTTCTTCTCAACATGGTGGGGAATCCCATGTCACCTTTAGAAACCACTCCGAACGACGCAGAAAGGAGGCGCCTTCTAGAAAACATCGCTGAACTTGGCGTTCAACAAGGAAACTATCATTTCGCAGCGAAAAAATATACACAAGCAGGCGACAAGCTTCAGGTTTTGTGGCTATTATGTACTTACAGATATTGATTACCTTGCACATATTAGTTTAAGTGGCTTTCAGGCAATGCGTGCACTGCTGAAATCGGGAGATACTCAAAAGATTATTTTTTTCGCAAACACAGCTAGGAACAAAGACATCTACATACTGGCGGCGAACTATCTGCAGGTCCATTTTGTTTAGAGTCCAAGTCAAACTTGACATAATGCTTTTACTCTAACGAATCCACTAATGAATTTAGTGTTAAGTAGTCTTCATGTTGCAGACCACCGACTGGCAAGGTAACGCACAAGTCATACGCGAAATCGAGACATTCTATTCGAAGGCACATTCTCACTTACATTTAGCCAGTTTTTATAAAGCCTGTGCTTTTGTGAGTTGAGGTTTTTTCTATTCCATTTCAGCTATGTAAATAAGTCGTCCGCCATTTTAGAGATCTTCCAGCTCAAATTCTTTGAAATTCAGATGGAAGTGGAAGCATTCAATGACTTCTCGAAAGCGGCTGATGCGCTTGAGCATGCTCAAAGAACTATTGATAGAGGATTGGAAGAGAGTTCCTCTCGTGCTGAGACTTCATCTTCTGTTGTTAATGGCCTTACTGCACTGAGGGAAGAGATTGCTGGTCATCTGGCTCAACTGGCGAAATTCGAGAACATCAAGGAGTATGTGGTGAAGCTTTTTGAGGGGCAAATAATCAATATTCCGGTGAAAACCTATTCAATAAGAACCCCAAAAAAGGCTAAAGTCTGGCATATGGTTTTCTCTACCTTGTGTACCACAGTTTATCCCACTTGAAAGCACTCTCGAAATTTTAATTACTCTAGTGTGGTTCTCCAATTACTAGACTCCCAAAAGAACAACCAAGAACAAGCAATCACGGGATCGAAACTCATCACCCCGTCCCTTCCATTTGTTGTTTACGGCTTCCATTTAGACAACTTAGAAACTTCGTGCCCAAGGATGGCTAGCTGTTGTGGATAAAACCATGAAGAAGGATTTAGCATTTTATAAAGACTTCCCTATACGCAACCCGTAGTCCCAGGGCTAAAGTATTCTTCAGACTAGAGAAAAACTGACCGAGAGCGATAAGCCAACCGACTGGTAAACTGTCGTTTGTCGAGCCGGATTTTGTTGACGCTTAGTCCGCGGGCTCCCGAAGTTTGTCTGCCAGAGCTATCTCTGTTGGTCTGAATGCAGCCGTCTGTAAGCTCCTGCGGCTAGTCCGCCAACCTCCTTCAACAGGCCATGAGCCTGTAAGTTTCCTTATTTTCTATATTAAAGGCATTGTTCAACGATGATTCCCGTCCCCGAGTTTTGCACACAAAACCATGCGTTAGCCTCCAAGTGTTACCAGAATTACCAAGAAACGGCGAGAAACGAATTAAAACGTCGTATCTCAGTGACATTATTCTATAACCTGGACTAGTTGTCCGGTTGGATGAACATGTTCATGGTGGTTGCCACCGGTGGGAATTAGGGTCAATCGAAAATAGAAGAATGTCCGATGCAAAGCAGGATTAGTTAGGGCCCTAAGGGAGGAACGGAGCACTAGAGATTAGAGAATTGCAAAGGACGGGTCCATAAAAGATTTCACTGTCACAAAACACTTCCTGTGATACTTAAGAGATGGGGTGATACTTAAGGATTTCGTGTACTTCTGGTGCGATTTTCTCAATTTTTACATCATTTAAGTTCTACCCGGGCGGCCACTTAATCAATATAGCGAATAACCTCGAAATTGGCAAATATCGTGAACACTGCCTTTAAGCTATGGTCAGCTCACAAGTTCTTTCTCACGGCGCATTCCGCCAGCGGTATTTCTAAGGCTCCAAATTAACAGTGTCGAAAGGAAGGTTCCGAGAAGTCCCAAGACAGAAGGCATGCTGAGGGTACGGTGAATCGTAGACATAAATTTTCACGGTGTCCATCCCACCTGCAGTGGTAACAGCACCACCTTAAAGGCAGCATACACGCTCGTAAACGTAATTGAGATAACTACGGCATTAGAATGGTATGGCACCGAGCACAAAGCTCACCCATTTTGAAGCTTCAAAAACGACCCACAATGACGATACTCGAGTGAGGAGTTGGCTCCGCCCCTTTATCTGCCCGCCCCCTTTATTTGCATCCTCCTTCAAAACAGGGGTGCTGGGCCGTTTCCTACGTCGTCTATGTGTGTGGTTTACCTATTGTACCTATTTCACCACCCACAAACGTCGCCGACGGTGGAAATGGCTCAGCACCCCTGTTTTTAAGGAGGACGCAAATATAGGGGGTGGGCAGATAAAGGGGCGGAGCCAACTCCTCACTCGAGTATCGTCATTGTGGGTCATTTTTGAAGCTTCAAAATGGGTGGGCTTTGTGCTCGGTGCCATACCATTCTAATGCCGTAGTTATCTCAATTACGTTTACGAGCGTGTATGCTGCCTTTAAAGGCACAGTCCAACCTCGGAATCGTTTTCCTGTTTTTCTACCTATCTTGAAAACGGTCCCACGCTGATTTCAATGATGTCTCTGGAATCGTACAAGACCTCCCAGAAACGGAGTTATGGCCCCTCGAAAATTGAGCTGCGGAAGCATGGTGGGCGGGTTGTCCGAGGCTTGTAACTTTCGTAATTTGCGGCCGATGTACGCGAGCGGACCCGCATGGATAGAGACGCCGATAATGAAGGAAAGAACGGGGATACTGATCGAAAATGATCGCTCGTATCGCCATTGTTCAGCTCGATAGATCGTAAAAGGGACGTGCCAAAGTGGCTTCTCGAGGTGAACTCCCCAGAGTGGCTTCCTCCTTTATCTCGCTTATCCGCATGAATTGAGAGCTCGCACTTGGCAGGTGTTATATAGGGTGGGTCTACTTCACAACTCTGTTTAAATCTCAGATTTCGTCCCTAAGGTTGGACTGTGCCTTTAAGCTTCATCAGCCCAAAATTAGATACTGATCTCTATGCTTCAGAGTTTATGCAACTGACGAGAACGACGCAGTTTTGCAACTGCAGAACTTAGTGGAAAATGCATCGGAGGATTCCATCATTCGTCCCAGTCACATCTACGGTCTTCTGATCGCCCACCATGCAGGAAAGCAGAACTACCGGCCGGTAAACCTGTTTGCTTAAAGGTAGTGGTCGCGATCAAAAAAGTTGTTGAGAAAACCGTAAAAATAAGCTTGGTCCGCAAACGTCTTAAAAGCCACGAAGCTTACTGGGCAAGAAACGGGCTACAATAAGAGTCATTAGGTTTATTAGTTGCAAATCCGTGCACACATGCACAGCTCCGCCCAAAAAGATCGGAGTCCCATGCTGAGTAGTCAAAATTAAATGACATTCAGAGGCAGAAGAAAAAGCAAATTCAATTAATAACAACAGTTGTACAATGAAAGCAAGCATTTCAGTCAATATTGTAATTAAATGAGGGCATAGATAATCGAGCAGGCGAGTCCGAAGATAATCGGTCATTTACTCAAACAAACCATCGCTTGGAGCGGGACCGACTCCTCCCAATTATGACGTCATCGCCCGGACAGCGGCCGAGGAGCGAACTGGCACCGCTGTCCTTGTCCGGTAGGAATATCGGCGTCGGCCGCACTCAGGGCGACAGCGGTCCCATCGCCAGAGATGGACAGACGCGCGGATTTGGTTGTTCTTTGAGTGATAACGTGCGAGCCACGTTATCACTCAAAGAACAACCAATCCTGTGGGTATAAAAGGCGGCTCGTCTCGTGTAGACGGATAGTTAGCCTTTCGAGGCCACTCTTGAGAAGTGACCTCGGGTCACTCTCAGGAAAACTATTTTTGGCGGCCGAGGGATACCTCATGGCCCGCGGTGGGAAGGCTTCCTCATTGCGGACCTTGCTGGGATGGTATCCTTGTGGCTGTCTGTGGCAGGATTAACCTCCTGGCCCACGGGCTGTAACAAGTACCTTATCTTCTAAAGAGGCTTAATCCTCTCCAGAAGAGGCGGAAATGAAGGAAAAATAGCAGTTAGGAAGATTTCGAGAATCGCCCGGACAGGGTTCGGGCGATTCCGCAGTGCCAGTCGGGACCGAAGATCTCTCCGAGCGGGGCTGCTGTCGCCCGAGTAGATAGCTAATTTTCGCTCGGAGCGGAGAGACAGCGTAGCTCGAGTCGCTCTCCGGTCTAGCTCCGAGCGATGATTTGTCTGAGTATTAGATGTCGATTTCAATCAGCTGATGTTATTGATACAAGAGATCATCGTTGCCGATGATGTGGAGTCGGCTCGTCCACCATCAAAAGGCCGGAAAGTTGAGGCGGATAATTTCACCCGAAATAGAGTTTTTTCGCAATCTTTTCCTGTAGGTCCTACTACTCTAGATCCAGAAAAGGGTTTGAAGGAAAAAAGTAGACAAGCGTATTTCATCGCGACCACTGTCTTTAATACAGTAGTGGACAAAATCTATTGACATCGCTTTTTTTGTCAAAAAATCTTTGCTCCCCTTGGGGCTATCGATTTCATCTTTTGACACGATGTTTTCGGTCATAATGTCAATATAATAAAATATGCTACGGGACTATTGCGCAAGTATTCATCGATGAGGGAGAAAATTTTCAATATTAGCCTTTTGCGACTTTTCGTCTCTTCTTCAACTCGATCGATTTATTCGTCGTTTTCGATCTTCTCTTGATGTATTTTGTATTTTTTTTTTGGATTGATTGTTCATTTAGAAGTGGAACTTTGTTTCATAGTGAGCGAACATCGACTATCAGAGGTTGTAAAATGGGTCCATCAGGAGCCGTTCCTGGAAGTCTGCTCGGGATAACAATACAAGCAATTCAAGAATTTTGGAAAGTTGGCGTTAGACATCTATTGAGACCGGAAGCTCGAGAAAGACATCGTGAAACGAAAGCAATACTGGGGGTGTACAAAAAACATTTTTACGTAACATCGTAACATCTTTACGTATGATACGTAGCACACATCTTACGCTACATTCCAAGGCTTAATGATAAGAACATCAGAAGAAAACTTCAGGAGCTTCATGAACCGCAGGCGATCTCGAGGTTTTTTTTTCTCAGTACATTCCGTTCAAAAGTTTTTCAGGTATCTGTCAGTGCTGCGCAACGTCGACACCGTGGCTGTGGAGTTCTCAGATTTCGTAACATCTAATAGCTCTTGATGAGATTAAGGCCTCAGAAGACAAGGCTAGCGTGGGCAGCATCATCAATAGAGTCAACAGCAATGTGAAAAAGTTGTCTCTTCAGTTTACGTCCCATTCGTTTGGAGCACTAGATGAGGCTAAGAAAACGGCTTTTCACTGATGCTGGTGAGTCTAGGGTATCTGCTTCGTCGCCCACGCTAGTCTTACCTTACGATGCCTTACTCTCATCAAAAGCCATTTATTAAGACGATTTCCGAAAACTCCAGAGCCACAGTGTCGACGTTTCGCAGCATTGACAGATACCTGAGAAACCTCTAAATGGATTGTACAGATAAATAAAACCTCGAAATCGCCTGTGGTTCATGAAATTCCTGAAGTTTCCCTCTGATGTCCCAATAATTAAACCTCGGAATGTCGCGTAGGATGCGTGTCATGATACCCTCCAGTATTGCTCCTGTTCCACGATGTCTTCTTCGGGCTTCCGGTCTCAATAGATGTCTAACACCTCCTTTCAGAATTTCTTAAATGGCTTGTGGTGTGATCCCGAGCATCCGGGAACGGTTCCTGATGGACTCATTTTAAAACCTCGGATGTTAGATCTTCGAACGCTATGTAACAAATTTCCACTTCTAAGTGAGCGATAAATCCTACAAAACACAAAATACAATAAGAGAATATCGAAAACGACGAATAAATCGATCGACCTGAAAGAGAGACAAAAAGAAAATTTTCTTTCTCATCGATGAATATTTGCGCGATAGTCCCGTAGCATATCTTTTATTATGAAGGCATTATGTCCGAAAATATCGTATCAAAAAATGAAATCGATAGCCCCAAGGGGAGCAAAGTTATTTTAAGAAAAGGCAATTTCAATAGATTTTTGTCCACTACTGTAGTTCATGCGCATTTCCTCGGTAGACTGCTTCATCTAAGGCTTATCGCTGCATCACTCAGCTGCAGAAATCACAAAAGAATTTGGATCTCACAACAATTATCGATGCGGAACTTCTTGATAAGGTGACGCATGCCTGATGTAATTCATTTGTTCTTAATGTTTTACGACTCTATTCAAGATCTGCGATGAGCTTCAAGTTCCACGGGTAACCAATGCCGGCCAACAGGATGCAGAATCGGACAACGAGGTTGAAGGTGTTGAATTCAGCCACGCCATGAAGAAGCGAGGAGCGTTATTTTAGCGCTGACTTCACAAAGGTTGGTGGTCGTAATGTGTCGTAACCGCGAAAAGGGCGCGGTAGGAGCGAAAGACGGTAATTGGAGGATACACTGGCTAAATCCAATCACAGCCCTTCGCTCCTCCCACTTTTTTCGCGGTTTGGAGACGCTGCAACCACTACCTCGTCAAAAAAGACCGAGAATTGAAATGTGATCTGTGGTTCACCAAATAAAGTGTATCAACTCAGTGGGCTTGCAAATGTATGTAATGCAGTGCAGAGCTGGAATTCTCGACTTTCGGTACAGAGATTTGGGGATTAAAACGGCTCATTCTTGTTCAAACACGAAATCATTGACAAGTTTGGTCAGCTCAGTGTCTGGACGAGCTCTGCAGCAATAGTAGAAAACAATGTTCCGACGAGTCGTTGTAAGATGCAATTCATACTCGTCAGCCCCAGCGCGCTACGCGCATCACGCGCTTGCGGAGACTAGGAAAACGCCAGCGAGGACGCCATGGCGGAGGGGAAAAAAGTGGATCTTAGCTTTTCCAAACACGCGATTTCAGTGCACGAGTCCATCACCGTGGTAGCAAAGGATAATACTGGAATGGAATATTATACAACGCAATGAAATTGGTGGCCTATTAACAAACTACTGCGGAGCGGGCGTTAGATGCGTGCGGCGTGGGCGTGTCGTCTTGCCATTTATACTCCAACGCCACGCCTGCGCATAACGCGCTGGCCTTGAGGAGTATGAGAATCGCCCAAGCAGCAATAATTGTGATTGTGTCGAAGTTGAATCAAGTCGAATGTGCATGATGAAAAGTGCACCAATCATGGTATTTTCGTTGAAGAAATCGGCGAAATTTCACTCATTTTCGCGTCGCCAAAACTGAAATTCGTCGCGTCGTCAAGTGTGTAGTGCCTCATGATATAGTGTGCCTTGTCACGACGGTAGCGTTTCACAGGAAGCGTGCACCGAGTCAGAAGGAGTGGGATGCGATCAACGAGCAGCGAGTGCAGCGTCGTGGAAAATAAGCAATGCTCCTTCGAGTGTGTGTGCGCTTTTTGGGAAGTAGCGTTCCTTTTAGAGTGTGCGCAGTCTTTGATGGTGATCAGCGTAACTTCGGAAGCGTGCGCCGCGTCATTGAGATCGGAGTAGCGCATTGTTGGGGGGGGGGTGAGCGCGCTTTGTGGCGAACGCATAGCTCTCAACAGGAAAAGTACTGCGCGAATGAGTAGCGAAAGTGAGAAACGCTTTGTTTGGAGTGTGCTCAGTCTTGGGAAGTGAGTAGCGGTTCTCAGGGAAATCGGGGGACACTCCGCGCAGGGTGAAGTGGCGTTGCGAAATTTCACAACGGGGCGTCGCAAAAATTTGGGTCCGAAAACGAATGTTATGGGGATCGCAAAAATTTCGTTCCGAAAATGAGAATTTCGTGGATATCCCAAAAATTCTCGATTACTTTTGGTCCCCAAGGGAAGGATCGTAGCATTCGGTTTTAGACGCTTGGGCTCGACTAATGAACAAATTTTCGGCGTCTGACACTTTTAGTAATCAACTATAAACTGCCCGGCCTCGGGGAGGGGGGATCGCAATAAATTTGGATTTTGAAAAAAAAATGCGACGGGGGGCCGCTCCGATTTCGAAAAATTACGCAACGCTCCGTTTGGCCCTGACTCCGCGTAAGACTGACGATAGGGGAAAAACACAGACCTACGCGGAGTCATACGATAAAGGGCAGCGGGAGTACAGCATCGCGACGCTCGTGATGACGTCACAATCACGGTTGGGACACTACCTAAATGCCTAGCGGGAGACCCCAACGAGCAGCCCAACGATGACGTCATTGACTTCACGGGTTATTCATTTTAATACTCACCACAAGCATGTCGCCCCGGGTTGTCGCGGTCCCACGGCGGTGAAGGTCCTCGCCTGTGTACACCACCTGGACGTATTCTTCGCCGTGGTCTGCGGTGAGGAATCACCCTCCCCGCGGATCGCGGCGATATCCGCCCCCCTCCCCCAGCGGTCAAAAATATGCTGGCCTCCGGAGAGTGACTCGAAGTCACCTCCCAGGGCCGGCATCAGGGGTGCGTTCCAAGAATGTTCCCATGATACCGAGGGAGGGCAAATAGCCTTTCCATGGCCGAACTTGTTTCTCATGGCCACGAATTTTAACTGATAATTGCTTCCACGTCGCCGTGTCTACGTTTCCATGGAAAACTTTAGCCGTGGGAATGTTCTTGGAACGCACCCCAGAATGCCGAATGAGGACTCGAGTGAAAAGAGGCGCTTTTTATACCGGCTGTGCACGTGATAAGCCCGTCACAACGTGATCAAATGCTGATAACCACCATATCAAGCTACGCTTATCACAGTGTTAAGGCTTGTCATCGTGCTGAAACAAGAATGAGCCGTTTGAATCCCCAAAGCTGTATACCGTTCCTCCATGTTATTTAAACATTTTTCATTCCCAAAATTGAATCCGACAATACGAAAACATGAGCGGAAGATTCAGGACCTTTCAAAACCATACTAGCCAGAGTTTTAGGTGACTAGTCCACTCAGTAAAGTGCTAAACATGCTGGGCACAGAACATCCACTATTATGTTGCAAAACATAGGCACATATATTCTCTATTTCGGAGTGAAATTTACTGCCGTTGATCGCGTACGTGTGCGCGCATGCTACGTCTGTCTCAACAGCACACTTTCTCCTTGTATTTACCCTCGCTTCACACAAGCACGCGGAGGAAGTAGCACCGCCGCGTAGCGTCGTAAGTGTCTTTGGCTCGTTTCATGACAAGCCACGGCATTTTCAGGGTTGCCTCCAAACTGGACCGCTTCTTTGTTTCTCACGTGCCATAAACTTTGTACCATGTTGGGTTATAACCCACCATTCCAAAACCAAGAGAGCTCAAAGACCGGTGAAGAGAATATCCTACATAGAGATATCGTTTCAAAGTCAGCTCAATCAGGAAGACCGCAGAACTACCCTTGCACTCAATCGCAGACGACATTGATGGTTCAGGTCTGGTGATCTGGATTGCCGGCCACGAAACTGGTCCGCTCTAAAGCTCGCATCGTTACTAGTCTGGAACTTGCGTTGCGCGCTAGAGCTATGTATATAAATCTTGCTGGAGTGACACGGTCTGTTCCCGAAATAAGGTATGAACCAAGGCTTCAAGACATCTCACAGACTTCGTGGAAAATCCTTGTTGATTTCAAAATTCGAGCTCAGGAAAACCAGCGAGGGTTTGCGATCGTATGTAATACCTCCTCAACCATCATAGAAGCAGGACGAGGCATCTTTCTACTACTCATCCATGCTTCATGGCATCTTCGGTATTTTTGAATTCGTGGAAGCTACAGTTCAAAAAGCCTGGTTTAAAATGGAAGTTGACTACCTCCAGTACTGAGATGCATTCTGAAAACAACTTTGAGTCTGTTTTGAACAAATTTCGAAAATTTCGAAACTTGGTCTTTGTTCTCTATCAAAAACATTATCAGTAAATCTGTACACATTTTTTCATTCATGAAGTGCCATTCGTTGTTCGAAATACACTTCAGTAACCTACCGTTCACAACTATGAAACCCCCTGTCTTCTGGAGACGACCTAATTAGCCAACACTAGGGATCTCCAAGCACTTGAGACTCCATAGAGATATCGACTGTGTAGACATTGGAATGTTTCGGAAAATTTCATTGGTGCCCTTTTCTTACAACTTTTACATGAGTTTAACACAGATTTTAATACAAGTAAGATTTTGAGGAATAACAATCATTGTGCAGTAATCATGGAACCACTTGTTCTTCTTGTTCCTGGAAGGATAATGATTGAATGAACCGTAAGACAATAAAAATCGGGTTTTTCGAGAAATGCTATTTCAAAACTGTGCAGCTAGGTGGGAAATGCGAAAAACCTATCAAAACCATGCAAATAGGGTCGAAATTGCTGCGCTCGGAAGCTTGTTTTTTTCTCTATAGAAACTTCTTTGTCAGTTTCCATGGAACTCGGTAATTTTCTCAATTTCGCATTCAAACTTAGGCTGTAGTGTCAGCGCTGAAAAAGTACACATGTCCGCATTTCATTTCTATCAAACCATGAAATCTGTAAATATGGTGAATGTCGTCAATTCCTCAAAGGGGATCCCATCTACGATGACAGATTCCAAGCTCTGGAGGAATAAATGGACACGCTGTATTACATGCTGGCAGAAGACAATAGCAGGTTGGCGAAAAAGGGTTTTGTCAGCACATTTTTTTCTACTACACGGCAATTGACGCGGCTACAGTACCGCGCATGTTTCGACGTTTTGCGGAGTTTTTTTTGGGGCGCACAAAGCGCCACTTCGCCATAACTCACTTGAAATTTGACGAAATTAGATGTTCAGGGAGTTTTCGTGCTTCTCTCAGTCGGGCAAATGCAGCGATATGTGGAGAAATCCTTTTGGACTCCGTTATTTCGTTGAAAATTGCGTTTTTCATTCTGAAATTCACATTGACCACAGGTCAAAACATGACAGTTTCCTGCAATTATGACCGTCTGATCAGTTCATAGTGAGATATTTTGTAGTGTAATTATGCAATTTTCTATGAACGTCTGGAGTTGAATCTACCATTTTGTAACACTATCATGTAGCACTCAATGACAGCAATTCAGAAATGACTTCCAATTTGAAATCGGACTACTTTGAAGCTAGTTATAGCGATGCGGCGCTTTGTGAGCTCAAAAAATGCCGCGATTTTTCGCTTTTTTGCAAAAAATTTGCGCGGTATTGTATTTTGGTAAAAACATACTACATACTTAAAGGCAGGGTCCGGGCAGAATTTCGATTCTGAGATTTTCCGCTGAATCTGTGCTCATGGTACAGGTAGTCCGAAGGAACATGCGAAAACTGCGTTAAAACCGGTCTTCTTCAAGTTATTAAAGCCACTTCCGTGAGCCGATGATCCAGAAAAGTCAGAAAAGTGTGGCCATCGTCCATATTTTAGCCGTTGTCCACGCATTCTTCAAAAGTGCTGTGTAATTATCGGTCTTTCCAGCAATGATTGTCATGCTGTGAATACCGTAATCCCTGACTTTCAGGCTATTTTCTCCAGAAATACGGACTTAGAGTTTGTGAAAATTTTGGACGTTGTCCAGCTAGACCAGCCCAATCTATCTAACCCGAATATCGGTAGTGTCAAAATCTGACCGGACCTTGCCTTTAACCAATCAATAATGTCGAATATCACTCACTTATCCAATTATGGTTCTTTTTTCTGGAACAACACATTGCTGTCGTGGTAAACATTGGCACCTTGCCGATTCTAGGAACAAACACAATATCTGAGCATCTGCAGCAAGCGTAATCGTGACTAAATATCGTCGCCTCAAAATTTCAAGTCCAGTCAATGGGATATGAGTGGTGGTCTCGTGACGTCACTCTCGTACGCCACAGTTGATGCCATCTGTAACACACCGCCGCAGACGATGCAGACATCGCATGCGCGCAATCCGTTGACTAGGCTAAAAGTTCTGTGACGACTTCACATATACAGTCATATCGAACATTTCAGTCTAAGTACCCTCTATAAAACGTCGTAATTCTCATCATTCGAGGCACGAGCGGCGCGCGCGATGCCTCAGCCTCCGTCTGCCCTCCACTCTCTCACTTTCTCTAACCTGCGCTCCGCACCAGCACGCGTAGGAACCATGTGAATTTCGCTGTTTTATAGCCTGTAGCCGAAAACCTCGGGCGCGGGAAGGTTGGTACGTCGCGCACTGCGACGTCGCGCGCTCGTGGCGTACCACCAGTTCATCGATAAAGACATTCGTATATGATGAGCTGTACGTTTCAATCACATTAATACATCATCGTCAAGGATTCTAATCTTGCTCGCTCTATATACATGCGGGTGAACTCAATCACTTTGCATAGCCTGTTCTTTTCGTTGGAGCTCACCCTCAGAATGCACCAAATTTTGTTGCGCAAAGCCGGTAAGCTGAAGCCTAGAGGGATCTCGATTTTTCACAATAGACGTAAATACTTTAACAGCCGCTTCTCCCTTCCGCATGCGAAAGTCGAGAACTGCTCCAATGGGGTCATTTGAAAGCAGAGGTTTTATCTGTTCAAAAACTCATTATCTCTGCCGTATTTCAACCATTCATGAAAAGAAAGCGATTTGCCGCAATCCATGTTTGACCCGGCTGTGTTGTGAATAAATGCATCCGGTCTACTTTTTTTCGTTTCCCTTACGCTGCCTCGGCGGGAAACTTGAGAGGTAAGGGCAGCTGAAGATTTCCTATCGACCTACATATATAGGTACATATTACTGATGCAAAATAGATAAAATCTGTTCATTATGGATTCCGCTAAAAATCAACTAGAATTAGGGATTTTGATGAAGAATCTTCAAAATAGCCTTTGACCAAGAAGTTTGTCTCCTGGATGTCTTCAGGGAATGAATAAAATGAAATTGTACATAAGTGCCCTGCTTCCGAAATCTCTCCCCACCCCCTTACGTCTATTTCCTGTCTCCTGCTGGGTCAGCAATGGACCAACCAGAATTCTCCCGGAAATATGTAGTATCTATGTAGAGACGTGTACTCTAACGAAAACTTACATAAAATACGACATCAGAGCTTGTTGTCGCTTCAGAATCAGCTGTGGTTGCTGGTTGTAGTTTTTTCTGTAACATATGTAATAGTTGGCTCAGATTCACGTTTTCTCGAATTCATTTCATACGAGATTGGTTAGTTCTTTGCCTAACCTGAAAAGGTTACATTATTGTTCCAGAGTTACTAACAGCTCCGAACCTCCGATTTTTTCATAAAATCGATGTAATTTTGGGCGTGTATATTGCCTTTGGGGGCACCGTTCACCATGACTTTGATTTCCTAGTTTTCCCGTAGACTATAGAAGGATCCCGTAGACCTTGTGAGCCATATATCTTCTGTTTCGTAGTGAAATATATTTCCGTTTATCGCATGCGTCTGAGCGCGCATGCTGCGTCTCCTTCTCTCTCACACTTTCTCGCTGTCCCTCTCTCGCTCCGCACAAGCACGCGAAGGAACAGAGTAAATTTGGCATTGAAACAGAGAGTACGTTGGCCAAACCTATCTAAAATTTCAGCCCATAGTAGGCCCGATTTGCCTTCTGGGATAGGTGAAATTGACCGACATAGGCGAATGATGCTTGTCAATGTAAGCAGGCACTCTGCCTTATCAGCTTTTACGTAAAACGATAACTTCTTGTGCTAATTGAACGTTTTTCATTCAGAGGTGGATTTTAACAAAAAAAAAGCGGAGTTTAAAATTTCTTGGGGGCTGTTTCTAATTGTTTCTGGTGGATTTTTTTGGGGTGTTCCTTTACCTAAGCATAAGTCAGTGGTAAGCCTTTAACCATTTATAAAAGAGTCGACAGTGTTCACAGTCTTGAACACTGCAGCTCGATTCACTGGATTATATCATGTCAACCTACCGGTAAGATTCCTTATTCCATAAGTTAACTGGAGGTGGTCTACTGTAGCTTTCTTGGAAGTGGAGGAGAATTATTCGCTAGTTAGACATCAAGGCTGTGCGTTATAACGTTAACGTGTTAACGCATTAACGGGTCAACGCGGTTTGTTTAAAAAAATTAACGGTTAACTTTCAACGAAAAAGTCTTGAAATCACGTTAAAGGCAGCATACACGCTCAAAAATGCTATCAATTCTATGGAATTAATCGAAGGTCTGAAGCTGTTAATACTCAGAGATAACGAAAAAACCGGAAAAAAATCGACTGAAATGAAGATATAACGGTTCGTTCTATATTGGCCCAAATGTGGACGAGTTGTACCGCATTGGCCGAAATAGCGGAGCTAGGGACAAATTTGTTGGGATAACGACGCTTATGTACTCGTACATCCCTTTCTGGAGCGCTTACGACGTTAGAAGCGTAAAAATGAGCCACAATGACTGAAATCGAGCACTGAACATTTGTATTGAGGATCGGAGCCCGCATCGATGGGCGGAGAAAGGATGATTTTATGTTTCAATACGGCTCAAGTACGGTCATTTTAACTCGTTTTAAACTCTTCCAACTTCGCGAGAGCTATTCTAGGGCACGTAAGACCCCACAGATGTAGTTATCTCTACAACTTTTGCGAGCGTATATGCTGCCTTTAAACTAGTTTGTTAGCTGTAGTGGAATAATGGTGCTGATTGATATGGGACCTCTGAAGATTTATTGATTTTGACTGTGGTCACGTAATGTTCTTATAAATTTTCAACAAAATGCAAAACTAACACATTCACGGGGGTTAACGCGTTTTTTTTTCAAAAATTAACGATTAACGAAAAAATATTTCCCATTAATGTACACCCTTGGTAGTATACTTGTTATCCGAAGTTAGATCTTCAGATAATGGATCGATTCGGATAATGCCGATTTTAAATTTTCCGGATATTGGTTCGAATCAAATAATGCGTTTTTTTTTCAAACTTTCGGATAATGGATCGATTCAGATAATGCCATTTTTCTAATGATTCGGATACGGATATCCGATCGGATAATTTCGGATAACTTCGGATATTTTCGGAACAAAAATGAGGCAAAACGGTAAAAAAATGAACCAGGTACTCAAGGGAAGCCTTTGAAAACATCCATAAGTGAACAAACAGTAGTACTTCATTGCATTTGCAGCAGGGCTCTGCGTAATTACGAATTACGGTTTACGATTTACTAATTACGGGCGTTTTTGGCAGTTTTTTACGATTTACGATTGACGAAACTTCGACCTAAAATCGTAACAAATGGTAACGAATCGTGAAAATGCGATTGGGTTGACAACGACTGACAGTTCGCCTCGTTTTCTCAATCTGCGAATCGACTTCTGTTGTCGTCCGTGCCACTGTTGTTGCTTTCCGGGTCACTATTGTTGCTGTCCGAGCTCCTGCAGCTCGCCTGATCAGCAACAGCAGTGGCTCAGAGATTGAGAGAATGAGCCGAACTGTCAAGCGGCCCAATTCTGTTCGATGCGGCTCGGGGCCGAGAATCACCTGAGAATGTAAATTTGCTGTCTAGAGCATAGTTGAAATTAACTTTTTTTGATGTTTTCGAAAATTTCACGCCTTCTTATGGCATCATATATAATCACATGATATCACAAGGTTGCTGAGTTGAATACAGAACTTAGGTGTCAGGCAGGAATCAAACCCGCCTTGCATCGCTTTCCGGGCGAGAGTGTTACCATTACACTTTTTAAAACTGTTTCTGCATTCCTAGTATTTGATTGTTCTTTCCAATTTCTACTTCCCTGAAACCTTTCCCTGATATTCCCAGCCGGGCGTAGTTAGCAGCAGAGGGGTCGGTTATGCCGAAATATAGTTGTTGATAATGAGACTGTTCCGCTTCTCACACCGACAGACTCAAACTTATCATTGGGCTCCAACCTTTCCATGTTCCATAAACGATCCAAGTCGGTGGAGCCGAACTCCACAGTTATTTATCTCTATGGATTACTTTCGCTCCATGATGAACACGGGAAACGCTCACATATGGTTGATCTACCATCTACATAGGAGCGAACTCCAGGTCCGCCCTTGCAGACAACCGGTGTTGCAACAAGTAGTGCAAACAGAATCATGCTTTGAACCCCATGTCCTCGCACGAACAATTTTCATCCCAGCGGCATTACCTTGAAGATGTGGGCTACAAAAGCGGTTGCCTGCCACTGCGCACAGGAATCCGACCTCGACATGGACATTAAATACGAGGCTGGGCTCTAGAGACCTAGCTTATGGAGCAAAAAGGTTGGAACCCAATTTAGAGAAAAAAACTCTTTGCAACAGAATTTCAAGGTGATTTTGAAAACAACCCTCAAGACGCATGAACTTCGAGCGGTTCAAAAGTTGTTACTAAAAACTGGTATTTCGTGAATTTAAATCCGCTGAGGGATCCGGAAACTATTTTCCTAACCTGAAAACACTATTCGACGCTGAGTTTTACGAGTTTTCGGAATAACCTTTGATATATCTCTATCTCCAGGGGCAATTGAGTTGTGAGAGAAAAAGCGGAAGTTTTAAAAATCGGTTCGGAACATTTCAACAAAAAATATGACTGTAAATCACCTACCTTTTTCAAAAGGTGTTTAAAAGTTTAAGCGAAGTCTGAATGCCAAAGAAAATAAGATCAGGAAAGTTTGTATAGCGGATCAGACAGGGGGTTAGGTGCGAGACAGTGCTTGTCTTTGATTTTTTTTAGCTTATGTATGTATCTGCGTGGTATAGATGCTGAACTTTTATTATTAATTTGCTTATTCTTTTGATATATGTTTATTTTTGAAATTTGAGACTTGGAGGGAACCTTTACCTTTTTGCATTTCAGAATTTTTAACAACCTTCACCTCTCGGGCGGTCTTGTCAATGTATGTTTCACTTGGAAGGGCCACCTCACATTCACCTTCGCGCACGCGTTCAGTGGACAGTGATTGCGAAAGCGTGCTGCGGCGCCGTTGCGTGTATCCTCAGACAGGGATGTGGGATCACCCGGGCGGTGGGATCACCCGAGCACCAAAGGCGAAAACCGTCTGGGTGATCCCTCACTCCTGTCTGAGGATACTCGCAACCGCGCCGCAGCACGCTTTCGCAATCAGTGTTCACTTTGCGGACTGAAAGTCATTGCGGAGCTGAACTATATACGGGTAAGTATCCTTCTCCACACAGAGATGGCCTAAAACTCTCGAACATCGATTTTTCCTATCAAGGGCGTATTACTCATTATCAGCTACGAATTTCGAATTACGAGGAATTTAAAAAATTACGATTAACGATTTACGAAATTACAAAAATCGGTTACGGACAGCCCCGATTTGCAGCATGTTCACATACAAACTTCAATCTTCATACCCTCTATAAAACGGCGAGATTCACATCATTCGAGGCGCGAGCGACGCGCGCGACGCCTGGGCCTCCGTCTGCCCTGCGCTCTCTCAGTGTCTCTAACCTCCGCTCCGCACCAGTACGCGTAGGAACCATGTGAATTTCGCCGTTTTATAGCCTGTATATGCATATTAACAAGCATATGTAAACAAATCTTCAATTGCTCTATCGTCGTTGGGAGGCACAGTATTATCCATACACAGGTTTTCTAGGACAACCAGCTAGTAAAAAGTATGGAAAGCAACTATACAAAAAACTTCTACACTGAATAACTAGCCACTTGGTCCTCTTACTTGACCACGACTATTTTTTCGCGCCGCAACGACTCTTATGATTTCGGGAGGGGGAAAACCCTGGGTTGATGTACTAAATAGAAGGCGGTACGGAAAACGGGAGTGGCCGAGCGCAATTTTATCCAAAATTATCCGATTTTATCTAAAATTTATCTGATTTTATCCTAAAATTATCCGATTTTATCCGAAATTTTACCCGAATTTAATCCGATTTCATCCGAATTTTATATGAATTTTATTCAATTTTATCCGAATTTTATCCAAATTTTGACCCTTCGGATAATGGTTCGATTCAGATAATGCCGATTTTAAATTTCCTGGATATTGGTTCGATTCAGACAATGCGTTTTTTCGAATTTTCGTATATCGGATTATCCGAATATCGGATATCCGGTCGGATATCCGAAAAGGAGTGATTCGGATACTAAGTATACTTGGTAGTCAACCAAGTTAGACTCTCATTCTATAGTGCTATCACTCTAGAACGCCACTTGTTTTTTCAAGCTCCTTTCTTCATCGTGTTATTCGAGATAGGGGTTCGCAGCCTTCAAAGACGGGATTGTTCGACTACTGTCATACTGGCTAATGTTCAGTGCTCCAAACTTCGTTAGTTGCATGTTGGAAGCAATACGTGCCTATTTATGGTGTTCTCACGTTCATGCTTGCGAGCTTGCATGCTGGCTTCAAAATGGAAAGGAATAACAAAAGCTAACACGAAGATATCTCACCTTTTTCGCGTGCACCTTAACTTTCGAAATCTTCGCTACAGGCAGTTGATCTTCTTTGCTGCCCTGAAAATACCCATGAAAGCATAATGCGCAGAGACATTTTCAAACCTATGCGTCCAAAATTGGCTGATTTGCGACCTAATGAAGCATTTCGTAGGAAACTTCGGGGAGGAAAATCTTGTTGTCGGTCCGAATACAGTGCGTTCAGAAAGTATAGGGACACCCCGAAAATCGAGGCTTTCAAAACCATGATATATTTGGCTATCAATACTGTTCATAAATGAATTCAACAAATTGAAAAACCTTTATTTGTTCATTTCTATAACAGCTGAGCAATTTTACAAGAATTTATTTCAAATTTCAGATTTTTTCGCCGTTCAGAAAGTATAGGGACACAACACAAAAACAAAAATTAATGAACAAAGAAAGAATTAAACATACAATCTAAAATGAAATAGTTGCACCACCATTAGCAATGATCTCAAAAATTCTCTTTGGCATAGAATTGATCAAATTGGCGATGACGTTTTCATACAGATTGGCCCACGCGTCGAGGATAGCGACCTTCAGCTCAACTATCGTTCTGTATTGCTTATTGTTGGCATGAACCTGGCGCACAAGTATGCCCCAGATATTCTCTATCGGGTTACAATCTGGACATCACGCGGGCCATTCCAACAAACGGATTCCATGACGTAGAAACCAGGTTTTTGTAGACCTGGACACATGTACCGCCGCGTTGTCTTGCCCGAAAGTGAAACGCTAACGTCGTGCTCCGGACAAAAATGGTAGTAGATGTGTGCAAAGAGTTTCTTAATATTCCTCCGAGTTCATACGACAAGAAGTGAAGGCCAATTCCAAAACACCCTCGCTACTGAATGCTCCCCAACACATCAGGGAGCCACCGCCGAATTTCCGTCTGCTGAAAATCAATGGATCCTTGCGCAGAGCTCGCCAGTAGGATCGAGCACCATCCGGTCCGTCAAGATTAAATTTCTTCTCGTCGGAAAAGATGACCTAAAATTTTCTGCGTCTTTTCTCGATTTTTTTCCTGATTTTATGAGACAGCCTTACCTTTGCCCAATCAGTTGTCATGTTCCTGTTTGCAAATTCAAGTCGAGCCTCTTTATGGTTTGCAGATAACGACGGGGCCTTCTTCATCACTTGTCGGACAACGTTTTATCGCCATTTATGATGTTCCAGACTGTCGTTTTCAAAACACTGAGCGATAATTCAGACTTAATCTTGTTCAGCGACAGTGTGTTGTTGGAGCAGAGTCGAATAATTCTCCGCAAATCTTGATTGCTGATCTTCTTCGGCCGTCCAGTACGTTTTGCAGTACCGTAGGAATCTGGGTCGAGCAGGAAATGGTTGATACTGTTGACAGATCTTCCGAGCTGGGTAGCGATTCGACGTTGGCTCAACCCGGCAACGCTGAGCGCACGAATTTGAGCTTGTTCAGCAGCAGTTAGAGCGGTACCACGAGCCAGTTTAGGAATAAAGATATCACATGTACTCATCTTGAGTTTGTGTAACGAACTTGCAACGGGAAATTTTGTTTAGATTAAAACATCTGAATTTTCGAATGGTGTCCCTATACTTTCTGAATGGCGAAAAATTCTAAAAGTTGAGATAAAATCTTACAAAATTTCACATTTGTTATATAAATAATCAAACATAGGTTTTCCATGATGCTGAATTCATTGATGAACAGTATTGATCACCAAACACAAAGTTTTATTGGAAACCTCAATTTCGGGGGTGTCCCTATACTTTCTGAACGCACTGTATAAGAACTGTTTTCTGGTAATTCATCAATTTGTTCAGAGGTCAGGCAAAGTTCTCTGTTTGTTACGATTTGCAAAATTAACGTGTTATAGCATTAACGGGTTGCCGCAGTTTTTTTTTGCCGGAACTTAACGATTAACGAATTGACGAAGAAATATTTTTCATTAACGCACACCCCTGCTGTGCAGCTCTCCGCATTGCCCAAATGTAGATCCTTCAAATGCTGCCTCGTTCAATCAACCCCGAATCGAAAGACTCCACACAGCAAGCTTTGATCCGAAGTACTCATTTTTGTCTATAAAAGTTGGCTCTGACAGACCTTGCACCTTATGTGGTTTATATAGAACCGAAAAAAAGAAAATATGGAATTTCGCACAACTTCAGACAACTGCAAAAGCGGGACATTTCCTCCCTTTGTGTGTAAGGAGCCGTTATCCCGTCTGTCATGAACAACTGACACCCGACCATAGCCGGCCGTAGCTGGATTTCCATTACCTCTGGAAGTTGATTCTCATCGTTAGAGTTACGAACTCTGGCAGCGAGATTACCCGTACAATCGGGATTATACATTTATTTCTTACCGGAGTGCCTACAGAAACGCAGGGCAGTGTCCTGAATTGGTACAGCGAGGGCGCAGATTTCTGAAGATTTATTATGTAACAGAAGTAAGCACAAATATAGCTTATCTGCAACCATACTTGAACAACTGGAGCCAAGGATGTCACGGATTTAGAAGTCTGTGAGTTACAGGACCTTTTGATTCCCCTGAGGACTTTTCCATGCTTTTTACTAGACCTAAGACTGCCCACGCCAATGCTCTTCATCCACCCTGTATACTGTACTGAATATGGCAATAAAAAGTAACGGCTAGGAACGCGGACATGGAGCAGTCAAAACAGAAGAAGAAAATGAATAGTCGGGAGTGAGGAAAACTACAGTCTATCGACTCTGTCAATTATCGAAAACCCTAAATGACTCTGGTAGCCACTTCTAGCTGGGCGCCAAGTTTTCAAGTAGGGAAACATACTGGATTTAGGGTGGTGGCCATAATGAGTCCAAATCGCGAAAAGGGCGGAGGAGGAGCGAAGGACCGTGAATGGAGAGCACAACGGCTACAGCGAATCTCAGTCCTGCGCTCCTAACCGCCCTTTTTGTCTGGAGACAATACCACCACCATTTACTGGATTTTGTGAGGCTAACTTACCTGACCAGAAGGCGGAGAGCTTGGGGTGAATTCACGCAAAACGTCTTCTCCCAACGCTGCAATTGTATGGTTTTGCATTTCATTCATATAAGGATACGCACAAAACAAATTGGTTCTACAGTCTAAGCTAGAGTTCAGGATTAGAATGAACTGAATTTCAATATTCCTAAGTCAAAACGTCACGCCCACCACAAAAAAGGTTGTCTAAAATTCTTGTACGTCTCCTTCTTTGAACCTTGCACAATTGTTTTCAGGATGCAGGAAAATCTTTATCGCCATAACATACTTTCGCTACTTCAGTACGGTGCGACTTGATCCGCGTTATAGAGTCCACGTAATCAATTTAGCCTGGTTAATGGACGTAGCACGGTAAATCGCCACACGCGACCGAAACCCCGTTGCTCGGCGATGCCGCCGAAACCGCACGGCCAGCCGCCTGGCCCATGCGTCAAATTAAATATAGTACGGAAATCATACAATACGAGCTGAGGGGCTGAGAGGGAGCCGTTTGACACTTCCTTCCAGCACGCTTCTCCCGCTATGGCCAACAGTAGTGTCCTAGTCATACACAAGAGGGTGCTGCGGAAATGACATCACTAGTGTCAATAATGAACACCTTCGCTGTGCTGAGGCACTCCGAAAGCAGCAGAAAAACGCTACGGAAAGCCGCATAGCGGACAAGTTATTGCGCGACCTACATTACAGAAAAGGCATGAAAAGGTTGCAAACCAGGAGGCAAGGCTAGCTCGCTTGCCATTGTTGATTCCATACCGACCCCATCCTGTGGACCAGCCGCCAGGCTCAATATTTTTCAAAAATTTTCGTTGATCTTAAATAGGCAAGCCCCACATACAGTATGGGATTAGGCCCCTTTCTCACTGCGTATCGTTTCAAAGAGTGAGTGGGCACTGTTGCAAAAGTGCTATCACTCCTAAAAGGAAGCCTGGGCGCTGCCGGTCCCGCAACGAAAGCCGGAAGCACGGTAGAGCCGCCCATCGAACTGGTTCGGGCGGCGTTCAGAGTTTTCGCGGCGCGACGCGATGGCACATGTCAGCGCGACGCGAAAATCGCGTCGCGCGGAAATCTAGGTGTGAACGGCGCGCGAACGCTAGGCGACTACGCGCAATTGCGTAATTTCCGAAATTTTCCGTACCCAGGCAAAACTAATCAATATTCGGTCTTATTCTGTTTATTTTAGTGTGATGTACCTTTTTTGTCTTTTATCTGTATTATTATGGCACATTTTTGTTTTCGTTGCGACAATTTGCTTCTTTCATGACGAAACAATCAAAAAGACATCGGGAGCAATGATGTTTAGAAAATTTTTTTTGGAGTTGATAGTACAGAATATGGATGTTTCAGTGAAATGAGGTCGAATTATGCTTGTGTCGCTTGTCAACCGTAAAAAAAAACTTTATACCTCGTCAACTCTTTGAAACCATCACCCTCATCACACTGTCCTTAAATATGCAGACAAAATTGTTCGCAGTATCATCTGAGAACAATACAATAACCCCTGACAATTTCCTAGACTTTGAAAAGGCTTGAGAAAATTGAAAACGTCCCTTGAGTCCCCGATGATGGAAGAAAAAATGATGACAATCGCGTCGCGTTGCAGTGCAACACGACGCGATGGTCGCGGAGCGATTATAATTTGCGCGTCAAATTCGATGTATCGCGGCTCTTCACTGTGAACACCTAGCGACGACGCGACGCGACGTCGCTTGATCGATACGTAGGCTAATCATAACGTCGCGCCGCGCCGCGAATGAACTCTAGACGCCGCCTTACGTAGGCTAACCATAACGTCGCGTCGCGCTGCGAATGAACTCTAGACGCCGCCTTAGTCATCAGTCTTCGCCCCTGCCGCGACCTGGCATGGTCTTCCCTCCTGCAGCTCCGTGCTGTCCCTTTCTCCTCGCTGTTGCTGTGGTTCGTTTCGGGGCCTTTGGCCTTCAGAACACTACTATTCTGCCTATAATACAGTTGGATCGCGAAGAGCACCCTCAGTGGAGTTTACTGGCCAGGAACCGTATTATTGAATCGTGATGTCTATTCAAGTAGTGTTTGTTTTCTTTGAAGGACCACATCCAGACTCTATGCCCACTCTGGGATATATTGCTGCAATCCCACTGAAAACAACAGTAGGCTAGTCTCATAAGAAAGATATCCCGGCTTAATCTCGCAAAAGAACTTTGCTTCTGTTGCCTATGGACGTTTCTATAGAATAGCCAGCCAGCGCAGAGACATTATCATCCGAAGTTGTGATGCGAAAATAACAGTAGTTCTCTGTAGAGGGCACTTCAAAGGACTTCCTTCACTTACACTGCAATGCTTCCGACTGTCCTTCGATCCACTGAATTACAGTCCGTGTCGGATTAAAATTCCGTTCACTCACTGCGCGTGCGTGAGCGCGATGCTGTTCCCCCTGCCTTTACTGCGCTCCCCAGCTGTGTCTGACCTCCGCTTTGTAGACCCACGTAAGGAGCATTGGAAAGTTCGTTTTGATACAAACTGTGAAACTCCCACTCCCCACAGTGTACAGTGCAGGATTTACATATGCGAACCCGATTGGATTGAAGTACTCAATGAAGAAGCTCACAAATATCAAGTTTGTGGTGAAATTTCTTTAGACAAATTTGGGCTGCGTTGACTTATTTGAGACAGGAGTCTTGCAGGATCATTCATTTTTGTGGGAACATGGTTCTCTCATCAACAATGTCAAGGGATTCAAGACCGAAGTCGAGAGCTGAATTTGAAGTGATTTGTATTCGAACCACATTTCGAAAAAGGACGAGTAATGCGGCGTGCGGTTGTCTTTTGCCGAGGCATCCTTATCACCAGGTGCATTCCACCGCGGCCCATCGCCGTACTGCTGGTGATAATGGGAGAGAACAGCTTTCTATAAGTGGTCTAGAGATTAGGTATCCTCTATTTCCGAGCGAATTTTACTGATGTTGATCCTGGGCGCGTGCGCGCGTATGCTGCGTCTCCATCTACCCCACACTTTCTAGCTGTCTCTTCCCTCGGTCCGCACAAGCACGCGAAAAAAAACTACATTCCCCTCCGAAATAGCGGATGCGTGTGTAACACACGTTTGAGTTGCTGCAAGCATTCCATAAATCAACTTTACCCATCTCGGTTGAGGCGCTCAAGCTTGACCGATTCTTTCAATATTTGAATTTTTTGAGAAATTCGGGACACTTTGAGCACGACTCACTGTCGCTCTACCCAGTACTTACAATAGTGAAAAACGGTTTGTCGATACCTCGCGTATAAACCGAAGCAAGTACTATCAAAATGCTGTTGAGGTTCCCTACTCTAAAAACAGTGATCGCGATAAGATAAGCTTGTCAACTCTTCTTCTCTGAACCCTTCCCTGGACAGGGTTCGCCGTGGGGTGTGGAGCTCCACATAGAGGGGGGCTCTGAGCTGCGGAGGGGTGGAAGGGGAACTCAGCTCCTGTGGGAGTCCAAGCACATCATTTTGAGTGGGGTTACGTGTTTAGGATACGTTTTTGACAATAAATCGATTAACCTACCAATTTACATGAAATGGTGTTTTAAATGAGCTATTGTATCGGTTTTAATTACAGCAAAGTTATTTCTAAGGTTGAATATAAGACACGTAGAATTTGACCAAATCATCCTCCTCGAGGTTTGAGAAGATCGCCAATATTTGACCAAATGACGCCCTTGGGAGAGGGGTCTGAGTGATTTTGTCCCACTCCACACTTCGTGCAGCCCTGTTTCTTGATTCATAGTAGTAGGAGCTACATATATGGGAAAATTGCGAAAAAACCTGTATCTTGAGTAAAATCATCAGCCTCAATTTTTCGATCTTGTGATTGTGGACGAGCCCATTCCACATGATCGACATCGATGACCTCCAGTATCCAAGACACCAGCTGGTTTGAAATCGAGATTTAATCAATGTATATTTTCCTTCGGACTGGCCTGCTCGAATCTTTCTGTTCTCATCTAGTTAAAACATCAAATGGAGTGCTTGTTTACATTATCCAACTGTTTTCATTAACTAAATTTGCATTTATTTCTGCCTGTGAATGTCAATGAATTTCGACGGTAAATACACACATGAGGCTCCTACATTTTTGGGTGAAGGTGTGCATGAGTCATCAACTTAGGAACTTATTAACTCTAATTATAGCCCAATTCTAGCCCCGCGACCTTCATGGTCTTTTAGTCCTTTGTGAACCGGTCTGATTTTCATGGTTTTCTCAACAACTTTTTCTCATCGCGACCACTGCCTTCAAGGAAATGATGGTGCAAGTTTCAAAACATACTAGCTTTCACTATGAGCAAATTTCTGGAGTGGGCATGAAGCTTTGACGCGCACTGCACGGTGCAAGTTAAGCCAAGTTTTTCAAGTCTCGGATGCTGGTAACGAGCAGAAGACAGGGCTGGGCACACGTCCGGGTTAACCTAAGGGGGTGCATACTGGACGTTGCAGAGAGGGCAGAGGCCTGAACCAAACACAGAAAAATCAAGTGCATGCTCTGCCGAATTTCAGGGAAAAAATAATACACACTTTTCTTACACACACGCTTTTCTTATGATTTGTCCTATCTTCTTCCCCGGTTTTAAGGCAAACTTTTACAGAATTCGAATTATTGATAGAGATGCAGGTATTGTTGGCAATAATTGATATTTGCTGTCGAAGTTTTTCAATAACAACTCTATGAATTAAAGATTAGTCATAATGTGTTTGATTGTTTTGATGAAGGAATAAACACTACCCAGTTGTCTCGTAGCAAGTAAGGATTGATGTGGTGTCATGTTTCTTTGGTGCAACGTTCATTAATTACTCCGGTGGTTACCGATTCGAGGCGAAGATACACAGATAGCGCTTAGAACCGCTATCATTCACGTTCAGAAAAGGATTAGCAAACTGCTGTATTGTGACATGTTATAAATACAGATAGCGCAGTCAGTATCATAACTAGCCAACGGATTTTCGCCCATGAGAATGACTTATGGAAAGAGCCAAATGTAAAAACTGAAGACCGCAAGTTCCTGTGGAAGAAGCAAAAAAACCGTGTCTTCCTCCTGGAGAAGTACCCTGACCATATAAACCCGAGTTTTATCCAGCTAGAATCCCGCCATCTCTTTATGACTCGGCTTGCCGTGCGATATGGTGTTTGTCCGCAGCTACACAGCGCACACTGGAGTGGACGCGGACCCAGTATTAATTAAAAATATATTTTATTACAGAACGGGGAAGAGAAAAGGATTGAAACTGAAGAAAATGGAAAAAGGCAGAAATAGGATACTCTCAATGCATCCATTACGGAAACTCAATTTAAAGGCACTGTTCAAGCTCAGGGACGAAATCTGAGGTTTCCATACAGTTGTGAAGTACACCCACCGTATATAACACCTGTCAAGTGCGAGCTCTCAATTCCTCTAAATAAGCGAGTTATAGGAGGAAGCCACCCTGGGGCGCCCACCCCCGGAAGCCACTTTGGCACGCCCCTTTTACGGTTTTTCGAGCTCAATAGTGGTAAGATGAGAGATGATTTCTGATTAATAGACCCGCTCTTCCCTTCATTGTCAGCCTCTCTCTTTATTCTAATCGACTCGCATATATAGGTTGCAAATGACGGAAGTAACAAGCCTCGGAAAACTCGTCCACCACGATTCCGTAGCTCAATTTTTGAGGGGCCATACCTCCGTTTCTAGGGGCCTTAAACGATTACAGATATATCATTGGAATCAGCGTGGGGCCGTTCTCAAGATAGGCAGGAAACCAGAAAATCGATGCTGAGGTTGGACTGTGCCTTTAAGATGGAGCGTTGTTTAAGGCAGTGTCCACGATAAAAACCATGTCTGATTTTTTGGTGGAGATCGGCAGCTGCGGGGCCTAGCGTAACCCTAACGTTGAAAAAACTAAGAAAAATGAGCTGGAAACGGTCCCCTACGGCCCCAAAGTTGGGCTTCCGTCAGCTCGTCACACCCCAGATGCACTTTCCACGCCCACCGACGTGAACAAATGAATGCTCGAGATTGTGAGATGAGCGATGGTTTCCGATCAATAGCCCCGTTCTTCCCTTTATTCCCAGCTTCTCTCTTTACTCTGGTCAGCTCGCATACATCGGCTGCAAAAGACGGAAGTTACAAGCCTCGGACAACTCGTCCACCATGCTTCCCTAGCTCAATTTTTGAGGGACCATAACTCCGTTCCTAGAAGGTCTTGTACGATTCCAAAAACATCATTGGAATCAGCATGGGGCCGTCTTCAAGATAGGGGGGAAGAAGCAGGAAAACGATTCTTATCGTGAACACTGCCTTCAAGTTAAAACGGGGTGAATTTTTTGGACTTGATAAGGTTCATTTCAAATGAACCTAGTTGATTAAAAACAGCATTAAACATGAGAACTAAGACCATTCGGCGAAAGAGGAGAATTTGGCAAACACTTTAATAAGAATAGGTTTGATACTCAGTGTGATTTAAGGACCCTAAAACACTTTCCGGGTTTGTCCCGGTTTTCGGGGTAAAACCGGGACGAGATCTAAGATTCTATTAATGCTGAAGTGTTTGCCAGATTCTCCTCTTTATCATGATATTCTTTGCTCCCATGTTTAATGCTGCTTTTGATCAACTAGGTTCGTTTGAATGTCACGGCTAAATACTTACCGTTGCTCCAACTTTGTTTATTTACATTAAATTTCTAAATTGGGTACATTCAAAATGGACTACCTTTACCATCCTCAATTTCCTTCAGTTTCAATCCTTTTCTCCTTCCCGTTCTGTAATAAAATACATTTTTTATTAACATTGTGTGCGCGTCCACTTCCGCGTGCCGTGTGTAGCTGCGTACAAACACCATATAGCACGGCAAGCCGAGTCTGTAAGGGATTGCGACATTCTAGGTGGGTGAAACTCAGGTTTTCCACTCCCCTACGCATCACATGAATCCTAACATGGTTCCACAAGACAAAACTATTTTGATTTCCACATCAGAACAATCAAACACAAATTACCTAATCCTTCATAGGTTCATGAAATCATTCGACAGAAAATTTTGGCCCGTAGTAAAGCCGGCGAAAATGTCAGTTCAGCCTAACTGAATCCATGTTCTGGAAAGAAATCAGGCGAGCAGCACATATTTCAGACGTGTGTGTTGTAGGATAGCGACCTAGGCTAAATAAAAATAGTCAGCGACAAACAAGATAAGCTGAATCCAGTCAGTTCCAGCTGACTGAGTAAACCCAGTCAGCTGGGACTGGCTTCTTGGCTAGAAAGGAGAGAAACAGCGTGCCAGGTAAGGAGTACGCCCGAACTTTCTTAGGGAGCGAATGAGTAACTTAAATAATTCAGAAGAGTCAATGAACGACCACGTAGAGAATAAGGGGAGGTTGTTCTTATCATCACAAGTATCATCATTTTCTCATCATATCGTGGATTTGCGAGACCGGCCGCTAGAATGCAATCTGTCGCTCGATACAATTTCGAACTCGTCTAAGCCCTGTATGAATCATATCGCGCTCGTCTTATCACCCACTCAGATGATACTGACTGAGTGGTGCTCAGAACGTCGGAAGGCCGTGGGTCCGGAAATTTCCGACCAAGGGCGAGCGGCGGGGGCCATGTTTTGCGAGCAGAGAATCATCAGGCGCGAGGCGGGGGCGCCACCCAATTTCGTTAGCTTGGTCCTGCAGGGAAAATTCGAAACAGAGGATGAAAACATGTTCGCTCGGGCAAATCGCATTACACGTTGAACGCCAGAATCAAACCCGTGCCACATACGGAGCACAATTTTATGGTGACTTCACTGCAGGCACTACTGAGTTAGTACTTGAATCATCGCGCACTTCGCGGGAAGGCAGTAAGGAAAGTTCCCCATTCTGTCGATTAGACTTGAATGGGACACCCACCATGGGGTTTGCAAAATTTTGGAGAAGGGTATAGCACCCGCCCAGGGTGTGAGAGAGGTGGTTCCCGGAGACGTTATACAAGGAATCAATCATTTGGGCGGTGAAACCGCGGAGAAGTTCTGCCCGGGCCCCGCGCCCTTTTACTTGGATGTCCGGGCGTCGCACCCATTATGAGTCATGGGGCTGGGGCGGGGACCTGTAAGGCGCCAGGCGCGGAGGGAGGCCCCGCCTCGCTCAGTGGTGGGTACAGGGGCGCGGCCCTCCGACGTTCTGAGTGGGTTTACTACGGTCCCTTGATTATTGCAATAGTAGCAGTTCTGTTGTTCATTGTATATGTTCAATTGTTCTGAAAGGAAAATTATAGTGGAGTCCACCAAGAGTACCTCATTTACTTATCAATAAGGAGCGGTCGGCTGGGGATCAATGTGCATGAATCCCATACCAGCACGCTCGAAACCGATTGAGCGAGAGCGGTTGTTCTGCAATGAGTTTCATGTTCATTGATCTCCAATCGACCGCTTCTCATTGATAAGTAAATGAGACACTCTTGGTGGACTCCATTATATTTTATCTTTCGTCAGAACTTACCGTCTTACTAACAAATTGTGGTCTTACTAACAAATTTAGCTTTGATTCGACATCGCGCAACCCCCTGATCTCAGTATCAGGGTCCAGAGTAAACGTAGGAAGACCGTTCTTTTTGCATTTAATATACTTTAGGAAGCTGAATAACTGTTCAAGAAATGGTCTGGAATGGTCACCTGAGATTCGAGAAAAATTGTCAAAACCACGTCATTTTGGTCGAAAAAAAGGGGTCATCTCCTTTTTTTTCAGTTGGCATACACGATCTTGTTGGAACACTTATCGTTGAGCTAGGAAGCTCATTTTTGGCCAGAGAGTTTGCTCTGATTGCCGCTAGCTCCTGACAAAATTTGAAGTTGGTAGCTCGATTTTTGCGGGACCTCAAAATTGAGGGTCAAGTAAGACAAAAACACGTAAACATGTTGTTATAAACCATCGGACGTTTACTCATTCGTAAAAATGAACCAATGAAATAAACACCGTTACTGATAGGCTTTTGCTCAGAATTGAACGTTCCCTGAGACGGGGCAACGCTTCAATCAATACGGCGGGATCTCGGAAGTACTTTTTGGGTAACTCAGAAGTGCGCCACAGAACGCCGTAGAAAGTGTGCGGGACACAAATAGGTGTGCGCAGAACGCCATAGAAAGTGTTCGGGACCCAAATGAGAGTGCGCCTGACTCCGTAGAAAGTGTGCGGGACCCAAGTGGGAGTGCGCCGGACGCCGTAGAAAGTGTGCGGGACCCAAATACAAGCACGCCCATGCCGATCATTTTTTTCGCAGTGCTACCGTAACAATTCTTGAACAAAACATGATAACGAAAGACGATCATAATTTGCCACCGGCACAAAATTCTCACTCAGGAATTATCCAGTTAAAGTTGCGCTCTGGCCTATTGAGGCAAGTTAAAACCTGTTTTACGTGTACTATGTTAAGACGCGTATGAACATAGACATGTTTAGACAAGGGTATTAACAATGTTGCTGGTATAAAAGGCTCCTCATCTCATCGTGTGCCTCAGTCGACCTGGAAGGTGGCCTTAGTCACTTTCCAGGGATGCTTTCCAAGAACGTTCCCACTATGCCGTGGGAGGAAAAACAACTTTCCCATGGACAAATTTGCTTTCCATGGATGCAAATTATAACTGAAAACTGCTCCCACGTGGCCGTGGCTACATTCCAATGAACGCCTTTTGCCATGGGAATGTTCTAGGAACGCACCCCAGAAGATCCACCGGGTAACGGAGGATTATTTTTTGTCACCGAGAGGATATCCCCACGGCTCGGGGGGGGTAGTACCCAAGTATGGGCCCATCTCCCCACGGTTTGCAATGGGGTGGACCCCACTGCAAACAGTGGTGGTGATGTCACCCCCACCTCCCGTTAGGATCACAACAGGGATGATCCTTGTGGGATGTTCACTGGGTCCCCTGTGCAAACACGGAAACGCCAGAAATGAACATGGACAGTACTTGAGCCGCTTACGGACAAATTTTGAACCGCTCAGGGGCTGCGAACCGACGGATTTCACCAGAGGAGCCGGTCCGCGCACCTTTTGACATCGATGCGCTGATTGGAGGCTTGGCTCGGCGGTCAATGGTGCGACGGCCGCTGGCGGTGACGCAAGGCCATCGCGTTAAAACACTGCGGCGCCCCTCGTAACCCTTCACAACGCGTCGGTCTCCCCCGTCCCAGAATACAATCGATTTTAGATCATTCAGCGCAGTTATGAGGTCTTCAGAGTTGCACCGACCGGCGACCGCCGAGCGTCAGCCTTGACGCGGCAACAAAAATGTTTTCTGACATTATCGTAGCCGCGTCGATTGCCGCTCGCTGGCAGTTATGCGTGATCGCCGCAGCGTGAAAAAAAAGTTCGGTTGCACTCGTTGCCGAATGTCCTTACCTGGGCTGTGCGGAATTGTTCCTATTCTGTTTCCGTATTTCTGTTGCTTTTTTTTTGGGGGGGGGGCTATTCCGTCCCGCTTCCGTTTCCGACTATTTGGCGCCGGGAAAGGAAGGGTATAGTGTTGCACGGTTAATGGTAGTGGGTCTAGGCAAGGGTATTTGAAGGCATTATGAGGCGCTGAAGAGCACTTTCGAGAACTTGTGTTCAATACAATATCTGAGCCTGGTTGAGATTCTCGACAAAGTTCGGGGTTTTAAATTTGCCTCCCTTCCAGAATGTTTTTAAAAAAAAGTTAGGCGTGGCAATGATCGATCCGCTTTTCGGTAAATTTTTCACAAGCTTTTTGTCCGAAAATGAATGATTTTTAGTTTGTCCACCTCCACGACAGCAATAGGAATCCAAACACGGCTTTTTGGCACGAACAGCATGTCCTCCAGGAAGGAGTCTAGGCGGAGACAGGTGGAAGTTTTCCCGGGAAGCGGCACTGCGTGTTAGAGGCGGATCACAATCGAATTTTCCTTTCTTCGCCGAACAGATTTTTTTAACTTTCTGAATTCATTCGTGTGGTATTAGCTCCGGTAGGCAACTGAGGTCCAAACTAAAATCTAAAAAGTCGTAGGTGAGAATATGAAGATTGACTTCTGATGGGTCTTGAACATATAGATCGGCCTCCCGCATTCATCTATACCTAGTGCAGCTTGAACTTGTTTCCGGGAGACAGGCTGTACACTGCTTCGAAGGCGCAGCTAAACACACTGAGTAATTTATGACAGTCTTTTTGGATTTTCAAGGAGCAAGGATTAGCTATCGTTGAATACCACATCCGGATTTCAGGTAGTTTGAATAATTATCAATTGTTGACTGAAGCGTGAGGATGAGACAATCCATAACGTGACGGAAAAAGACGACTTTGGGCGGATATGGTTGTGACACCCACGACATAGTTGCTATTGCGTCCTACAAAGTTCCATTCTGACGGATCATTGTGGAACCCACGTAGAATGCTATGGTTAGTGGTTATTGGAATGAGGTCGACAAAGCCAACCTATCGTTCAGTTTAGCTGAAAGAATGTTACACATTGATGGAGGAGAACCGGCAAAGCCGGTATATGGTTTGGCAAAGCCAAACGAACGCTACACATGGTCATGGTAAGGGGGTATGCCAGCGGCTAAGCCCGTATATCGTTTGGCGAAGCTTTCATGCTACACATTGTTGATGGAGAGAGGACGGCGAATTCTGTCTATCGTTTAGTGAAGCCAAAGGAGTGCTATACATAGCCACTAGCAAAGACCGCCATAAGCCGACCTATCGTTATCGACTTGTTTTATTATTGCCCTACTATATTTAGTCTCTTTAACTTGTCGTTTAGGTGTCGCGTTCTGTTGTTTTTCTTTTACATGGTTCTCACCTGTAATAAATCAAATCAAATCGTTCGGAGAAGCTTCAGCTTCATACGCTTCTTAACATGGTGAACGTAAAACAGGTTTTAACTTGTCTGAATATTCCAGAGCGGAACTTTAACAGGATTATTCCTGAGTGAGAATTTTGTGCCGGTGGCAAATTATCACCGTGTGATAACGAACGATAACACACGCTCATAACATGCGGGGTATAAAAGGGCGGAGTAGCAGTATGCATTCGTTCACATACCGCTCTCTTCGAGAAGCCGCTGGGAAGTGGCTGAGGAGGTCGAAATTGTGCAAACATGATTGTTGGCTACTACGATGTGCTCATATCCAAGCTGACACTTGAAAATTTTTCAAAAGAGAGTTACGATAGCCCTGCGGAAAAAATGATCGGCAGGAGCGTGCTTGTGACCCAAATGGGTGTGCGCAGAACGCCGTAGAAAGTGTGCGGGACCCAAATGGGTGCGCGCAGAACGCCGAAGAAAGTGTGGTGGACCCAAATGAGAGTGCGCCGGATGCCGTAGAAAGTGTGCAGGACATCAGTGGGAGTGTGCAGGACATTATAGAAAGTGTGCAGGCCATCAGTGGTAGTATGCAGGACATTTGTGGCAGTGTGCAGAATGTCATAGAAAGCGTGCACGACATCAGTGGGAGTGTGCAGGCCATCAGTTGGAGTGCGCAGGACGCTATAGAAGGGGGGAGCAGGGCATCAGTGGGTTTACTTTGAATTAACACCACCAGGCATAAATCTTGTTAGAAAGGAAACCTTAAGGAAAAATAAATGAAATTCCTGAAAGTTTAGGTTCCTGGCAAAAGTAAAGATTTGGCATTGCCATTTTTTCGAAAAATTAGAAATATACTCAGTTAAAAGGGAAGGTAAAGAAAAATGAAAAAAGGTTTTGAAATATTCCTGAGAACGATTTGGCGTAGAAAAATTTGATTTAGGGAAATGTAGTGAAATAGTCTAAAGTATGATTTGGCAGTCGAGTTTGAACCAACTATTGACAAGAGTTGTGCAAAACGAGAGATCGCATTGTATGAGCTTATCCGTAGAACATCGAAGCAAAATCACGCGTGATAAGGCAAGCAGTAAAAGCTCGTTCGGGAGCTGGAATGCCGCGATCTTCACGTATTAAGTAAAGTGAAATCAACTGTTTGTTCCATATCACGCGTGATTTTGCTCTGATATGTTCTACGGATAAGCTCATACAACAAAATCTCTCGTTTCGCACAACTCTTATCAATAGTTGGTTCAAACTCGACTGCCAAATCATACTTTCAACTATTTCACTACATTTCCCTAGATCAAATTATTCTACGCCAGATCGTTCTCAGGAATATTTCAAAACCTTTTTTTCATTTTTTTTACCTTCCCCTTTTAACTGAGTATATTTCTAATTTTTCGAAAAAAAGGCCATGCCGAATCTTTACTTTTGCCAGGAACCTAAACTTTCAGGAATTTTCCTAATGGGACTGGTTTTAAGTTTAGAAATTACACTACCTATTTTGTTGACATTTTTGAAATTTTCTCCATTCAATGCTTTTTTGCATTCTTGCCTATTAAAATCAGGAATTCAAAATCATGGCTGTTGTTCTCGACTTCTCGGAAAACAGCCGATTTTAATTTCCTAAAAGGGGGGGAGTGTCTAAAAAGTACCGAGCTAAGGGGGGGGGGTGCATATTTAAAATCGTCAGGCCGGGACGTGTGTTCAGCCCTAGCAGAAGATGAGTTGATTCAGTAGAGAAAATTAATGTTCGTTTAGTGCGCGAACAATGTCTCAAGAGCGGAAAATGTAAACGGAATGCGTATATTGAACCTACGTTGTCTTTGCTCACGTCTTTGACGGTATTCCTCCTCCTTAATATGCTGACACTCGGTGCACATGGCAAAAATGAGAATTGAAAGCAATATAATTATCATTATCATAGAAATCAGGAATAGCAAATCTTGGTTGCTAGAGTCATATCTGGAAATTAGCAGGCGGGAATCTATAAGAGTTCAGGTAGTGATTGTTCATTGATGGAAAATAAAAAATATCAAGCAAGCCCTCACGTCAAATCTGTTTCGTTGCCGTAAGATGCCGTAATATTTCTGCAACTATCTTATTAGGATGCGAAGAGAATAACGGTGGAGAAATTCAAACGACGAGTCAACAAAGCATTTTGTGATCACAACGGACATTTCTAGTGAGAGTAGAGAGGCGGGGTGAGAGTAAAGAATTGCTTGTATTTCTGGTGCGTTTTCCGCAAATTCTACGTCATTTTAGTTCCACTCGGGAGCCGATGAATCGATACAGCGAGTGATCTCAAAATTGAAGATAATCGTGAACACTGCTTTTGAAGGGTTCTGGGGACCTCTTTGCAGCCGTGTTTCGAATACTCTAGGCTCGCGTTCTTAGGGTCAGGCGGGTATTGTCCGGCCAAAAACGGGTACGACGTAAAAGTTTTCAAATTTCTGGAGTTTTTGGGTGAAGCAGTTTTTTTGTCAAAAATAAAAACATAGGGGGTGTTTTCAATGAAGAAAAGGCTTCTGACAAAGGTAAATAACGAAAATCCTCACAAAAAGGAAGGTATACATATTGCAGTAGGAAAAAAGCGTAAAATGAGCAATACCAGGTCTATAACCGCATGAATAGAGAACGTTCCTATACATAACGATGTATTAGCAGTGTTTTAGATTGTACCCAAGGTTTTAGCTCATGAGACATTAAAGGCAGCAGACACGCTCAAAAAAGTTGTTGAGATAACTACTTTTCTGAAGTCGCATGGCTCCTAGTAGACTGCTCACGCCGTTGGAAGCGTCAAAAACGAGTCAAAACTACTAAATTTCAGCAATGCAAATCGAAAAATTTCTGCAACCCCGCCCCTAAGCTTCTGCAACCCCGCCCCAAAATACAAACTCGTCCAGATTGATAGTACTAATACGGTCCCTTTGGCTGGTTTTTGATGCTTCCAACGAGGTGAACGTTCCAGTTTAGGCTGTAAGAGTATGTGGGCTTCTCTATCTCAACCGTTTTGTTGCTAATATTCGCTGTTTCAACCGCGCGCCGTAAAACTCGTCGACTTTCACCTGATAACAAAATAACCGCTATTCCTCTATTTGCACACAGTTTTCGTTCGTTTTTTCGTCAGTTCCCAATGCAACCAGCTCCAAACCTCTCATTCATGTCATAAAATCGATACCATTTTTGAGAGTGTCTGCTGCCTTTAAGTCTGTCTGAATAGGAATGCCCACCCACACGGTCGGTGCGCGGGTCCTGATGATCGATTCACAGGTCTGAAAAATGCCATCGCACCGGCCGCTCTACAAGCACGCCGACCGCGTGGGCGAGCAGTCTTATTCGGACAGACTTTACTCTCAGACGAGTTACATGCACACAGCGCTTTAATTCTTCACTTCAGGCACGTGACAACGTACGTCTCCCAAAGGAATTTTGGATTTTCACAGTTCTGAAATGAAGTTTGAAATCTCCGTGAAATTGTCTACAAACTGGTACGTAACACCCCTCCCTTAACCTCAGAGTTCAGGAGAAAATTGCCTGAAACCCGTTTTCTCGTGGTTCAATACCGTTGTCTCGAACCGTGCCTTTGGCTGAAACGGAACAACGCATGTTTTTCTTTTAAAAATACAACCCCGAGGTTCCAAAGGTACTTCTTTCAACATGAGCCTATCCTCTATAAAGTGCGGTAGGGTCGCCCGGAAACTCCGCTACCTAAGGTATTTAAGAGCAATGTTCCGAATTTCACGGCAGGAAAAGTACCACTTTCCAAAGCCAACCTAAGCTATTTTCGCTAGAGACACCGCAAAGTCACCACCGGCAATACCCCACCTGCGCTCGCACCCCTACTCTTTGACTTCTACTTTGGTTTGCCCTCTCTCGTGATGCCATAATGAGATTAAGGTCGGGATCACACTTCCCGCGACGCGCGACAGCGACAGTGCATATAAGGCATATCGATTTTCGGCCGACATTGATGGTAAGCATTGCTTCGCGTCGCTCGTCGCCGGAAGTAACGTGAGCATGGATCCTGAAGAGACTTCGCGTTCCCCATTGGAGGTTGGCGCAAACTCGGTGCACCTACGTTGTAGCATATGGTATCGCATTTGCGCCAACCTTGAATAGTGAACGCAAAGTCTCTTCAGGATTCATGCTGACGTTATGATGCCGGCCTGAGAGGCGATCTCTGTCAGATGTTCAATGACTTCTTTCTCAATACAGATATTGCTCTTGTATAGCGGAGAGCAAGCCAAAACTACACTCCCCGACGCTCATCAATAGGATAGAGAGGGCAGTACTACTATATAATTTTTTTCAAAATAGGTAAAAAAAAAACCACTTTTTCGAAAATTTTAAAGACAAAAACTGAAAAAAAAATCAGAACCTTCGGAAGGACGTATAGCCTATCTCTCTCATTTTGAGCCGGTCGGAGTGCGGCTTATCGGGTTTATCATGTCAAAATCTCCTCATCATTGTTGTACTTTGTCATGACCGACCGCTCCGCTGCTTGCTCCTCCGGGCTCATCTGAGCAAGCTAGGCTCTATAAATTTTGGACATTTCCAAAAAATTTTGATGACCGAGGCGGGGGGGGAGGGTGTAGCTTCGTTGAGGTCCTGGACAATGGTCTACCTGATCTGCGCTTTCTATCCTTCATACGGCACTGGGTCTCAGGTTCTCCTCCCGTACCATCTTACTGCGAGCACTCCACTACAATGATTAGCGTGAACGCTTTCTTTGAGGTGTTTTCTCCGAACTTTTAAACTTCTTAATGCAAAACACCTACATCTCGCCATCGGGGTTCATCTGAACCTATGGGCTTAATGTTGATAAATCCTGCTCGAGGAAGGACGCTGGTGATCCGCTGAATAGCCCACTAGATGTGCGCTATTGCTAATCGGCACTGGCAGAGCACAGTGGCTTTTGGACTTTTTGCCAAAAGTTGATATCGATTTGCGAGGACTGGTGCCTTAGTGGCAGCGGATACGCTCAAAAGTGGTATTGATTTTATGACATAAATCAAAGGTCCGAAGCTGGTAGTATGGGGGACTGACGAAAAAACCGACAAAAACCGTATGCAAATACAGTAACAACGGTTGTTTTTGTTGTGAGGTGAAAGTGGACGAGTTATGCCCGCGCGGCTTAAATAGCGAATAGTCGCTATAAAACTGTTGAGATAGTGGAGCCGATAGACTCTCACAGCCTCTACTGAAACGCTGAGTTGGTTGGAAGCATCAAAGACCAGCCAAAGTGATCGAAATCGTATATGGAGGGGCGGAGCTGACGAAGTTCGGGGGCGGGGTTGACAAAAATTTTTGAACTGCATTGCTCAAATTTATTAGTTTTGACTCATTTTTGACGCTTCCAATGGCGTGAGCGTACTACTAGGGACCATACGACCCAAGTGACATAGTTATCTCAACAACTTTTACAAGCGTGTGTGCTGCCTTTACAATTAAAGGACCGCGTGTCCACACTGCGCACCCACGGCTGTTTTGTCCCTCGGACCGCGTGTCCACACTGCGCACCAACGGCTGTTTTGTACCTCGGACCGCGTGTCCACACTGCGCACCCACGGCATACAACATTCAATATTTTTTGAAGTTTCGGGAGATGTGGTCCCTATTGAACATCATTAGGTTCTTTATAATGTAACCTATTTATATTCAAAGTGGTCAAGCATTTTGAGGTTTCCTAGTTATTTTACCAGCATCTTTAGGAATGACATTTTTCGAATTTTCGAGCTTCTTTGTTCGAAAAGAAATTCTCCCAAACTTTGGTGAGAGGGGTATGAATGATGCTAATCACAAAACTGGTGTCGTCTAAATGGTTTTCGAAAAGCAGAGCTCCAACTAATCGAGATAACTGTAGTAGGCCAATGTTTAAAATTTTGCTGCCTTGAACCCGAGGGTTATCCAATTTTCTGCGCGAGAATCTGCTGTTTATTTTTCAAATTCCAATGAAATTACCGCGGTAATCTAGCAAATGATCAACATTATTTCGGATTTCCGTGTGGAGGGTAACTTGGCGGAATGGGGCTGAAAGCCTGCCGTTGGCTCAGTGCACCAGAATTTGCTGAACCTTCGCGGCGGGGTACATTTGCAGGTGCTAAACAATGAATGGTGTTAATCCAACAGTTTTCGTTGAAATCGCTATCGTTTGCATTTGTTATGTGTTCGTAAACGTCTCAGGTTTTGTTGCGACTCGCCCAGGTGGTCATTTAGGTGGGGCTGGTGTATTGATCCCAAATCTGACTTCCATTTCCAAAATTCTCATGAAATTTCCGTCGGTTACAACAGACAACTTCTCAGGTGAAAGTCTCTGAGTCCGTCGAAAATTCGCTATGAGGTTCATTAGAACATCATGTATCCGAAGTCCGTCCATTTCTCAAAATTCTAATGTTTTAGGTTGGTTTCGCACGGTATAGCCCTAACCATCTGCTGTCACCTACAGGAAATTCCAGAAGTCAAGAAAAAACGTTGACTTCGTGGCTAACACGGCCGAAAATTTGCGAGAAGTCGTGTTTCAAAGCACCTTGCGCATGTAAAGTTTAAATAACTTCCCAATTTGAAACTCACCACGTCCGTAAGAAAGTGAATGATTGTGGCTCCATCATGGCCTTTCTCCGATTGTACCCGAGGGTGGAGTGAAAAAGAAACAATGGATGTGTACCATCTAAGATAGCCTGCTCCAATCGAAACGGTTCCCAGCGGACCGAGTGTCCACACATGTCACCCACGGAAATGATTAGCCGTGGAGCGCACCGGTCGGCTGTGGAAATTCGCCGTGGAGCAGGCGGTCTCTTAAGTGTTAAACACATTGCTGTGCTGCTGCACACTCTATGGCTATCATTCGGCTGTTTGCATTATTCTTCTACAATAATCCTATAACTCTGCTGTTGGCATTCTTCTTCAGCCATTACTTCCCTCTTGAGAATGTCTGGTGCACAGAACACCTTTTTGTCACTATAAATTGCTAGGACGTCGAGAGATAAATGATTCTAAACACGATTTTCCCCATTTTCGTTGATTGGTTCTAAAGATTTGGTAAATAGATGGAAAATAAGGACGTAAGAACTTTTCGAAGTGAAGAAATCACGTCGCCAAATCCATCGGAAATGGATAGATTGGAAAAAAGTGAAAATATCAGAAGTAAATATTTTGAGTAACCTTCAAAAACACCGTACACCCTCAGATATGAATTTTGAGATTTTCGTGTGATTGTGTAGAAGACCACTCTTGTATAACACAAAACCAAATGCGAGAACTCAATTTCTCTAAATAAGCGAGATATAAGCGACCACCACAAGCCCCACCTCCTTCGCTCACCACCACTGGCCACACCCCCTACCAGACTTTCAAAATCGATAGCGGCTAGGTGGATGGATGAATTCCCAACAACTCGTCGTTCTTCAGTGTATAGCCGGTCTATCTCCTCATCCTGTTTTGCTCTCGTGCAGCTATTGCGAATGACGAGAAATACAGGTCTGATACAACTCGTCCACCAAATTTTTGCCCTCAAAATACAAGCATTTTCAAGGAGCCATATCTCCGCTCGTAGTTGGTCTTAAACGATTTCAGGGATACCATTGTGATCAGAGAGGGGCTCTCTCCAAGACAAGCATGAAATCTGAAAATTAATTGTCTGGTGTCCTGTGTCTTTAATCCTTCTAGGAAAAAAATGAAAAAGGGTCTTGATACGTTATTTTTTGTCAAACTGGATTGCCTTTACAGTCTCATGATAATCATGGCTTTGGAGCTCCAGAAATACCGTCACTATTTTTACGAATAGATTTTTTATTTATTTTCAGACCAATACGAGGCTATCTCTTATTGAAGCTATCTTTTATCGACCCAAAAGCTATTAAAAATCAAGTCTAGTGAAAAATCTATTATACTAACACCTAAAGCAAAACATCCCGTTTCGACCAACCTATAAAAATAGGTAAAAATTTTCAACATTTATTGCGCAGCTTCCTTTCCTGAAAAAGACGTTATGGTTCCATCCTAGACGAAGGGGGGGGGGCACCCATGATTTCTTCATATAAATTTGAAAAAAAGTTCGATAGAAGATGCTAGATACTGTTATCGGTCGTTGTTGTTTTTGTAAACTTGATAGAAATACTTCGAGTGATAGCGTTTCCGTTCGGTGATTCATTTCCTTTCAGTCCACGATGGAAATCACTCTCGATTTTTTTGTGTACAGTATTCGAGCTAGCAAAAACACTGCTGGGGCACGATTGATTAGATGATCTACTGCCCTCGCTCTGCGCTCATCAAAGATGCCGACTGCCCTACCCACGCCCCAACCCTGCGCGTTGATGCATCCGGCCCCAGGGTGTTGAAAAACCTAAATATCCATGTTTTTGGGATTTCGTATTCTCGAGAACTTTTCTTGTAACACTTTTTATGATTTTCAACCGTTTCATTGTTAATGAACATTTTTAATAAACACCGAATAAAATATTTTCTCTTATTTGCCAAGCTACAGTTTGGGTCAGACTTGACAAGTACTTCTCTTCTCAATGTGGCTTGTGGTTCACACCTGTCCAGGGTGGTAAAAGTTAAAGGTAGCATATACGCTCGCAAACGTGATTGAAATAACTACGGGAATAGAATCGCATGGCTCAGATTACAACGCCTACGCATTTTGAAGCGTCGAAAACGACCCACAATGCCGCTAAAGAAGGAGCAAGTTTAGCCCCGCCCGTATTTTCACACCCCTGTATTTGCCCTTTTCCTGCAACGCAAAGTTGCTGGTTCCTCTTCACCGTCGGCACTAGTGGTGGATTGCCTAACAAGTTAGCCACACACGTCACTGAGGGCGAAGATGACCCAGCAACCCTGCGTTGGAGGGAAATGCAAATACAGGGGGCGTGAAAATACGGGCGACGCCAAACTTGCTACTCCTGTAACGGCATCGTGGGTCGTTTTTAACGCTTCAAAATGCGTAGGCGTTGTAATCTCAGCCGCACCATTATATTTCCGTAATTATCCCAACCACGTTCACGAGCGTGTATGCTGCCTTTAAGATCCGGATCCCCATAACTCCGCACCCTGCCCGAAGTTGGAGGAAATCTTACCTAAGCTTGTTTCTGGCAACATGATAAGTAACAACGCCTAGGATGAAAATTCTATCTGATGATGTGCAGGGAAGCGATAAAACGTAACGTCAGCACAGCGAGAGAGATGGTGCGGAAGTCCCTCCAACTAACCCGCACTCACCAACCCACCTGTCTCCAATTTCCGCGAAGGAACATTTCAGTCGATTTGGGTGAGGTGAGGTTTCAGATTCGAAAAAAATGAGAGCAGCATTTGTCCATTGAAAATCTGTGTGAGGTGTTCAGGTTGTCTTCATAGAGTTGAATATGGTCACCTGAACACCACAGACCATTTTTTAATGGACACGTGCTGCTTTCATCATCACTCGAATCCGAAACCTCGCTTAACCCAAATCGACTGAAATGTTCCTTCGCGAAAATTGGAGATAGGTGGCTTTGTGAGGGCAGGTTAGGTGGATGAACTTCCGCACCATACCTTTCGCAGTGCTGCTCAGAAATTCGTGGGGAAGTTCCCGAGAACGACAGCAGAACTTCCCTCGAAACAACTGGGGAAGGCGGAGGGGATCTCCGGCTAGCGGTCTTCTCTTGTTCTCCCGATCGCCAGACTTCCCCAAGCTGTCGCAACCCAACACTCATTGGTCATTGATTTATCAAAAGTCAGCTTGCCGAAACTCGCTGTTTTCAACAGTTTCCTGTCCTTTGAAAGCAGGAATAGTACGTAAAATATTCACCTTTGACTAAAGGTTACTGAGAAATTTGGGCCCGTAGTAAACCCCTCTTCCTCGCTGAGATGACAAGACGGCTGCGCGCTGAGGTGTCTCGGCGGCCACGTGCAATCAGCCGATACAGTGACGAGCGATCAATGACAAGCGAGAGGTGTTCGTGCAATAAAGCAGAACAGTGGTTTGAAAGAGATGATAAGGAAGGGCAGTGCATATGCAGTGTGGCCTTGTGGTTATCCACGAAAGTTTGAGCGCACAGGACCAGGGTTCGAGTCCAGTCGAGTTCAAAGTTTTTGCTAATAAATAGTGAGGCGAGCGCTTCACTACGGAACGTATGACAGTGCAATCAACGTACCAGGCGGAGCAGTGGGATGAGCGGAGTCGAGCAATTTTTATGTTAGAGGTCCTATCAGCATTGAGGCGAACGTTTTTGCACATGTGCCTCAAACTCTTTGCTCAGTTCCAGGTAGAATAACAAGAAGTTCTCGGACCTATGACGTATTGAAATTTCGTCCAAGAATGTATTTAGAGCTGTTATAATTTGCAGAGGTTATCGTTTTCTGAGCGTTGCAAGTTTTGTCAATTCAGATAGCAATTTGGATTCATATCTAAAGAAAGCTGCCGCCAACAATCCTGCTCCGCGGTGATTTTACAATTAACAGACAACGGTTGAGCAGATTCAACATCTGATAACCTGACAAATAAGGGATAGCATAATTATTTGCACTTCTTTGTAACTGCCATTGCTTCTAGATATGAATGTAGTATTCCTTAGCTCCATCCAGTATTTCTTTCCTGCAAAAGTAGGGTAGGTTTTTCCGCATACGTAGTTGTTTTGATAGTTACTTCTGTGAGCTTGGTAGCCATGGGTGAGTTTTACCCCTTTTTGGGAAACAATCTTCTGTTTTTCACTGTTGTTTTGGGTGGGAACGGTTTGGGCTGCTTCGTGCTCAATCCAGTACTTTTAATATAGGCGTTAAACCCCTTTTAAGCAGAATATCGAACTACAAGTTCAAAATCGCCGTCTGCATAAACGTTTCGAATAACGTCTAATGAAAAATTCGAATGAATGTATAAATTGTAATAAGGTCCTTGAATTTCTTTACAAAGAATGAAATAACTGTTAGCCGGGCCTCTATTTGATCCACTAAATATTTGAAAGTTATGCCCTCAATTTGGACGCATACTTCAAAAACTGAATATTTCGGCTTTCCGCAAAACACAAATGTTCGAAAAAACCGTAGAATTTGAAAAGTCTAGAATATACCCTTCCGTCGATGTTTTCCACACAATGTGATGTGCATGTTGAGCGAAGCCCTTTCGCGAATTTGAACATTAATTTCAAGGGACTATATTAGTAGTTGTTTCTCGATACTACCGGCAATGTTGGAGTACGATGAAGTTGAAACATATTTGATATTCGAAGACATTTCTGTGGAAAGTTAGTTTTTTTTAAGGAAAAAACTTTTCTGTACAAAAAAAGGTCTAACAAGCAAAATAAAATTTCACACATTGCAGTAAGCAATTTAAGCCACAGTTGAACGAAGAAAAACAAAAAATAGCAAAATCCCTATTTCAAAACAAGTTCCATAATACCCTTGGCTACAAAAAAAACAGAAATAATTGCGAAAACAACATTTTATGCAGAAGAACTCACCTTAGTACTGCAAGAGAGGATAAAAAGATTAATATTCTGCATAAATCTGACCGCCGTCAGCTGTTTTGCGCTCGCTCAACACCCGTCTTGCTCGTCCACTCGTCAATCGCTCCAGCCGCGAAGCGGCTGGAGAGGTTTGGTTTTTGATTCTAGCCGTAGATTTCGCCTTACTGTACGAAGATGTGGAACGCAAACCTGCGGAGTGCGACGACCGTCATGCGAGAACCGTAAGTTGCAAGGAGGCAACTCACGGGGTTCAAATGACAGCAGCGCTGCGCCTTCGCGCAGCCTGTGCTATTTCTCCTTGCCCCAACAGCTGTCAGCAGGCGCGGAGGTCACCCTCTTCGCACCCCATGTGCGTCGAACCAGCCGAGTGGACACCATTTCCGCCCGCAGGGAGACCAGCCATCGCTAACCGCTCAGATAGAGACATCACACTTCCCGCGGTACCACTAGCCGACGTCCCGTAACCATTTCCGCGGAAGGCCAATAGATCGGTCGCGGGCAGTTGGCAGCGCCGTTTCGTTGACTGCCCGTACGCGGTGAACAAGCACTCTACTGCCCTTCTGCCACCGCCTAACGGCTAATCTGATGACTGGCAGAAGACAATCCTGAATCAGTTTTCGGCACATTTAAAAATCACCCTTAAAGTAAAGGTCTGTTGAAACAAAATTTGAAAAATCCGCTTTGGGATTCCATCTTGAACTGCTCTTGATCTGCACTCACCGCTTTTTACAGCCTTCCCAGTCGCAGATGCCATTAACGGACAGTGGTTCACCTGCCCAAAGCCAGCGTCGCACACAGCGCTGATTTTGGAAAGAGTCTCAACACAGCGTTCTCTGCTCAGCAATTGTTCATTGGCTCCACTCTAGTATGTGGTTCAACGATGTTTCCAATGTGGGAATCGATGAGTCAATGTTCGATGACCCCCAGGAATAGCCGACTGCCCGCCGACACTCCGCGGAAAAACGGGAAAACCTCTCTCTCAGTGGGAAGTGGGGCGCTGTGCCACGCCCACAAAATTGGGGCCGCGCGAAGTCGACTAGGCCGACTTGGCCGGCGGGAAGTGAGCTGTTCTTATCTGAGCGTGTGACGGTTCGATTGATGCGGCCATGCCTCCCCGCACAAGTTGACCGCATGCAGTGAGCTCATCTCAGCGCACTGGGAGTTTACTACGGGCCTTGTTATCTCCCCTAGTAATCTAAACAAGAATACCTTACACCGCCCTTGAGTGGCAGGTCAGGTCCCTCAACTTCTGAAGTGCGAGATCACCTCGCAATTAGGCCGTTTGCATAATCGTGTACAGTGCGGCTTTGTTTTCTCGTTCATCATGCTCGGGGGGAGGCCATGGGAAGAACCGTGCAGCGAACTTCCCTTGTTCTCCCCCGAGTCTGTTTCGAACGCCTCATCGTTGTGTGTAATGCGAGGGGAGAGGGGCGACACGTCTCCCTCCGGGGGGACGTCTCGCTCCTTTCCCCTCGGCCGAGTGATAACGACCAAATCAGGTCTATTGTCCTCGGGAAGTTCCCCACAAATATCTGAGTGTCGTTACGTTTTATCGCCCGTCAGACCTTTGACTATGACACAAACAGATTCAGGCCTGCCCGGGTCTAGTTGACAGTGACCGTTGTGCTCGATAAATGCCTCCGATTCCACCATTTATCTTTTTCGGAAAACTTCCCTGTTTGTGATCTGATAGAATCCCCAATTCTGACTTAAAACTGTAGTTTGACAATTCTGACCTAAAACCGTAGTTTGGCAAATAAGGGACTCTTTAGTAGGTGTTGAATAAATGTACAATGTTAAAAACTTTCATGTACAATGAAACGGTCAAAAATTAAAAAAAGTGTTCTAAGTTCTGAGAAAGATGAAATCACAAAACATAGAAATGTAGGCTTTCCAACACACTGAACTGTGAAAACCACGATAAGTTACGCCGAAAAGCAGTATCATCAAATACTGAGGTGTTCATAAACATCAAAACGCACTGCACAAGGAGAGTTCATACATAAGTGACAGCGGTTCCGGAATGTCTCAAGGTTCCGTCATGTCTAAATAGACGAGACCATTGGAATACCACCAAGCGACAAGCGTCGTCTCTTTTTTCGAGCATAGCCTTTAGGACGCGTCTCGGACTATCATCGGCCGCCAGCTAATGTTATTTCCTGGTTGAAATAACAAAACGAATTCATCGTTTAGTCGACATGACAATCGAATCGAAGAAGCCATAGTTCTTAGACGGTGGAGAGTGGGGCTGCGCGTGGCACTCAGCTGATGTGGCATCCATTTCCCGTCACGTCATGCTATTTCAAACGTAATTAACAATGGAACCCACAGAAGCCAAAACAAGTTTCCGATGAACTGAGCTGAGAAAATCCCCTTCAAATGCTGCCTAGATAGCTCGATGCTAATCGACCACTTCTCAAGCTTGTTATAAGTGCCACAACATACTTCCTCGCACTATTTCGTGCCCAGTACCATTCAGAACGATTTTTCACAGGAAAGAACCGCACTTCAAATTGGAGAGAAGACCATAAACGCAATTCACCTGTGATCGATGCGCTACAAGCAATCACCTATACGCGCCTTAAGCTGATTCTAGACTTCCTAACGCAAATTCTCGAAGACGGCGACCGTGGAAGTCGCATTTCTATCCAGACACCCTGATGGCTTCTTTGCACGCATGTGCTGCCCCCTTAGCTACTATCTGGCAAAATGGTATAGAATGACAGTAATCTAAATACTGCAAAAGTAGCCTAATCATGGCACTCCCCCCCCCCACCAACATAAAACACCGATGTCGGAGGTTATAAATACTTTTATCAGCTGGGAATGTACTAGATCTCTGGAGATATCTCGTTCTCAAAATATCTGCGCAAAACAATTATGAATCTCTTTTATTAAAGTTTTTGTCAAGTTCATAATTGAAGCGGCACTCCCGGTAGTTGACCGTTCTAGGGAAGTAAGACATATACATAATCGACGTATTTTGAAAACGCACGCTGCAGGTCAATTCACAGCTGCAACGATCAATTCCGTGTCGACTATAGAAAAAACCTGACATTGCGGAAAATAACCTCACCTGTCGTGAAGACCAGGATAGGCGGTCCTGAAAAATCTGCTTTGAAATTTAATTTTCAGTTGCTTTATTTTCCTTATTAAACGAATGAACCATTTTGATGTGTCCGAAAAGATATTGGAGAAATTGCTCGCAATCCAGCGCTACTGTTTGAAAAATCCATATGGCGCAAATTCAAACGCTACTGTCGGTTATTCTGATTTCTGACTTTTTTACGAGTTGCGGTTCTGAAGGGTTATCATCTTTGTGAACTACACAAGTATCCTCTATTTCCGAGGGGAATTTATTTCCGATCATCGGGTCTGCGCGCGTACGCTGCGTCCCCTTCTCCCCACATTTTCTCGCTGTCTCTACCCTAGCTCCGCACAAGCGCGCGAGGGAACAGAGTAAATTTGGCTCGAAACCAGAGGATATGTGTACCTACTGAAGAAAGAGAAAAAATATATCATGGTTCCCTGTGTGTACTCAACTGCTGCTCTACTTAAAGCTCCTCAGTCATGAGCTCTTTGGTAGTTCTCGTAAAACTAGTCATCGGAACAAATGGAAGCTTGTTGCTTGGCGCAGAAGGTGTTGGCATTTTTTCGGGTAGGCATCAAAAATTATTCGCGTGTGCAGTGCGTGTTTCTTGTCCAGTTGCGGCTTTGCCTCAAACGTTGTTACAGTTTTCAGTACACGATGACCGGCGGTTTCGCGGCATGCGGACCCAACCGTTTCCAGTGACCAAATGAGGTTACCTCGCAAGGGATGAGTTGAAGCTCTGAACTTGCTTGAATAGAGGTTGTATATCGTGGCATCGACAACTTAGTTCGGCTTTGTGCTTGCTGCTTAAAAGTTTCTCGAATCACGATCGAGATGGTATGGTCGTTTAGCAGGGTTGAGACGACTACATATGTCCGCAAGGTCACTTTTCGCTTACAAGTTCATCGTAGGAGACCAAAATGACGACCAGAGCGACGGTGGTGGGATACGTTGCATTATGATTCGAAGACTGCTGGTTGAGTGCGGGTATGGAGCTTCGGGGACCAGTTCCATTCCTAAAGCGCCATTCATACTCCTCAACATTCACACTCCACATGCGTGACGCGCGGTCGTGGCACTGGTGTATGAATGCCCTGACGCCACGCTCGCTCCGTCATGTGTGCCACGGCCGTAGCGACTCTTTCAAAATTTCCATGATTCACTCATCATCGATTTCCTTCAGTTGTATAATAATTAATTCCAGTACTATCCTCTGCTACCATGATAGTGAACGCGTGTACAGATTTTGTTTGTTCGGCAAAATTAAGGCCCACTTCAGTCCGCTCCGCCACATTCGCCGCTGGAGCATTGGTAGTCTCCAAAAGTGTGTCACGGGTGTCACGCGCTCGCGTTGAGGAGTATGAATAACGCCTAAACGAATCATATATATCGACTGTAATGGTGTTCAGACACGTTTTGATACAATTTTATGACTAATCACTCTGAAGGGGTCAGATTAAATGTTGGGAGTCGATCAGGCCCCCAAAGCTCCATACCGCTATTCTTGCTGGTTTGAATACGAACCGAGCCGACGGTTGCAATGGCCTGCATGGAACTGTAAAGCGGACTTCGCATCAGAGCGGAACAAATTCTAGAGAAGGGAAAGAAGACGAGGGCATCCATGAGACAATATAAATGGGGGCATTATCCTAGAAGGGGGGGGGTCAGTCAGGATTCAAGTTAGAAGTGAAATGAACGGCCGATCGATAACGCTATCAATCGAAGTATTTCTATAGAGTTTTCATAACAACAATGATTGCTAGCAGTATCAAGCATATTTTATAAGGTTTTTTGTTCATTTCTATGAATAAATCTTGGGTGGCCTCCACCGTCTAGGATAGAGCCTAAATGGGCTACCAAAGTGTGCGGCAGTGAAGCGACAAAGTCTTGGGACGTGCTCTGAATGCTTAGTGATTATGGAAGGGTGAAAATTTCTTCTGATAGGCAAAGTCGTCATTAAAATCTAAAGCAGTAATTCCTGAAAGTTTAGGTTCCTGGCAAAAGTAACGATTTGGAATGGCAGTTTTTTTCGAAAAATTAGAAATATACTCAGTTAAAAGGGGAAGGTAAAGAAAAATGAAAAAAAGTTTTGAAATATTCCTGAGAACGATTTGGCGTAGAATAATTCGGTTTTTGGGAAATGTAGTGAAATAGTTGAAAGTATGATTTGGCAGTCGAGTTTGAACCAACTATTGATAAGAGTTGTGCAAAATGAGAGATCGCATTGGATAAGCTTATCCGTAGAACATATCAAAGCAAAATCACGCGTGATATGGAACAAACAGTTGATTTCACTTTACTTAGAACGTGAAGACCGCGGCATTCCAGCTTCTGAACGAGCGTTTACTGCTAGCCATATCACGCGTGATTTTGCTTTGATATTTTCTACGGATAAGCTTATCCAATGCGATCTCTCATTTTGCACAACTCTTATCAATAGTTGGTTCAAACTCGACTGCCAAATCATACTTTCAACTATTTCACTACATTTCCCAAAAACCGAATTATTCTACGCCAAATCGTTCTCAGGAATATTTCAAAACTTTTTTCATTTTTCTTTACCTTCCCCTTTTAACTGAGTATATTTCTAATTTTTCGAAAAAAACTGCCATGCCAAATCTTTACTTTTGCCAGGAACCTAAACTTTCAGGAATTTCATTTATTTTTCCTGAAGGTTTCCTTTCTAACATGGTTTATGCCTGGTGGTGTTAATTCAAAGCAAACCCACTGATGCCCTGCCCCCCCCCCTTCTATGACGTCCTGCACGCACGCACTGATGTCCTGCACACTTTCTACGGCGTTCTGCGCACACCTATTTGGGTCACTATCACGCCCATGTCGATCATTTTTTCCGCAGGACTACCGTAACCCTCCTTCGAATTTTTCCAAGTGTCAGCTTGGATATAAGCACATCGTAGTAGCCACCAATCATGTTTGCACAATTTCCACCTCCTTAGCCACTTTCCAGTGGCTTCTCGAAGGCCCCGGTCATAGTTGGATGAGCCGACGTCTCCAGCCCGGTCGATACACACAGAATGCATTGGAAATGGGATGCAAAAATCACTCGGTGTATCCCCCCCCGCACCCCCAACACCCACCCGGTCGATACGTATGTTTGAAATGATGGAGTGAGGTTGAGAAAATCACTCGGTGTATCCCCCGCACCCCCAACACCCCCCCGCACCCCAACACCCACCCGGTCGATACGTGTGTTTAAAATGATGGAGTGAGGCTGAGAAAATCACTCGGTGTATCCGACGCGGTCGATATCCAGTCCTTACGTGGATGAGAAAATCACCGGGTGGGCGGGTCGATGATAAAACATTGCGTATCACTAGAAAGCTAACCTTACTGCTACCTCCGTTACTTCACCATACTCTCCTTCACTATTTCTCTGAACAGGTGCAATCCTGTTGGCCACGTAATCATCGTCATATCTAGTTGGATACACCGAGTGATTTTCTTAACCTCACTCCATCATTTTAAACATACGTATCGACCGGGTGGGTACTGGGGGGTGTTGGGGGGTGCGGGGGGGAGGGGTGTTGGGGGGAGGCGGTGGGTTACAGATGCAAATAGCACCAACTCTGACCGCGCCCGAAGAGAGCGGTGTGTGAATGAATGCATACCGCTCCTCTGCCCTTTTATACCCCGCATGTTATGAGCGTGTTTTATCGTTCGTTATCATGTTTTGTTCAATAATGGCTACGGTAGCCCTGCGGAAAAAATGATAGGCATGGGCGTGCTTGTATTTGGGTCCCGCAAACTTTCTACGGCCTCCGGCTCATCCCACTTGGGTCCCACACACTTTCTACGGCGTCCGACGTACTGTTATTTGGGTCCCACACACTTTCTGAGGCGTCCGGTGCACTCTCATTTGAGTCCCACACACTTTCTACGGCGTCCTGCGAACTCTCATTTGGGTCCCACACACTTTCTACGGCGTCCGACGCACTGTTATTTGGGTCCCACACACTTTCTACGGCGTCCGACGCACTGTTATTTGGGTCCCGCAAACTTTCTACGGCGTACTGCGAACTCTCATTTGGATCCCACACACTTTCTACGGCGTCCGACGCACTGTTATTTGGGTCCCACACACTTTCTGAGGCGTCCAGCGCACTGTTATTTGGGTCCCACACACTTTCTACGGCGTCTTGCGCACTCTCATTTGGGTCCCACACACTTTCTATGGCGTCCGAGGCACTGTTATTTGGGTCCCACACACTTTCTGAGGCGTCCGGCGCACTGTTATTTGGGTCCCACACACTTTCTTCGGCGTACTGCGCACTCTCATTTGGGTCTCACACACTTTCTACGGCGTCCGACGCACTGTTATTTGGTTCCCACACACTTTCTACGACGTTCTGCGCACACCCGTTTGGGTCCCGCACACTTTCTACGGCGTCCTGCGAACTCTCATTTGGGTCCCACACACTTTCTACGGCGTCCGACGCACTGTTATTTGGGTCCCACACACTTTCTACGGCGTCCTGCGCACTCTCATTTGGGTCCCGCACACTTTCTACGGCGTCCGGCGCACTGTTATTTGGGTCCCACACACTTTCTGAGGCGTCCGGCGCACTGTTATTTGGGTCAGTCCCACACACTTTCTACGGCGTCCTGCGCACTCTCATTTGGGTCCTACACACTTTGTACGGCGTCCTGCGCACTCTCATTTGGGTTCCGCACACTTTCTACGACGTCCGGCGCACAGTTATTTGGGTCCCACACACTTTCTACGGCGTTCTGCGCACTCTAATTTGGGTCCCACACACTTTCTACGGCGTCCTGCGCACCCTCATTTGGGTCCCACACACTTTCTACGGCGTCCGAGGCACTGTTATTTGGGTCCCACACACTTTCTGAGGCGTCCGGCGCACTGTTATTTGGGTCCCACGCACTTTCTACGGCGTCCTGCGCACTCTCATTTGGGTCCCACACACTTTCTACGGCGTCCGACGCACTGTTATTCGGGTCCCACACACTTTCTACGACGTTCTGCGCACACCCGTTTGGGTCCCGCACACTTTCTACGGCGTCCTGCGAACTCTCATTTGGGTCCCACACACTTTCTACGGCGTCCTGCGCACTCTCATTTGGGTCCCGCACACTTTCTACGGCGTCCGGCGCACTGTTATTTGGGTCCCACACACTTTCTGAGGCGTCCGGCGCACTGTTATTTGGGTCAGTCCCACACACTTTCTACGGCGTCCTGCGCACTCTCATTTGGGTCCTACACACTTTGTACGGCGTCCTGCGCACTCTCATTTGGGTCCCGCACACTTTCTACGGCGTCCGGCGCACAGTTATTTGGGTTCCACACACTTTCTGCGGCGTTCTGCGCACTCTCATTCGGGTCCCACACACTTTCTACGGCGTCCTGCGCGCACCCATTTGGGTCCCGCAAACTTTCTACGGCGTCCGGCGCACTCTCGTTTGGGTCCCACACGCTTTCTACGGCGTCCTGCGCACACTCATTTGGGTCCCGCACACTTTCTACGGCGTCCGGCGCACTGTTATTTGGGTCCCACACACTTTCTACGGCGTCTTGCGCTCACTAATTTGGGTCCCGCACACTTTCTACGGCGTCCGGCGCACACTCATTTGGGTCCCGCACACTTTCTACGGCGTCCGGCGCACAGTTATTTGGGTCCCACACACTTTCTACGGCGTTCTGTGCAATCTCGTTTGGGTCCCACACACTTTCTACGGCGTTCTGCGCGCACCCATTTGGATCCCGCACACTTTCTACGTCGCCCTGCGCACACTCATTTGGGTCCCGCACACTTTCTACGGCGTCCGGCGCACTGTTATTTGGGTCCCACACACTTTCTACGGCGTCCGGCGCACTGTTATTTGAGTCCCACACACTTCCTACGGCGTTCTGCGCACTCTCATTTGGGTCCCGCACACTTTCTACGGCGTTCTGTGGCCCACTTCTGATTCACACCGTGCGGCGGTCCAAAAAGTACTTCCGAGATCCCGCCGTATCGATTGAAGCGTTGCCCCGTTTCAGGGCGCGTTCAATCCTGAGCAAAAGCCTATCAGTAACGGTGTTTATTTCACTAGTTGATTTTTACGGATGAGTAAACGTCGGATGGTTTATAATAACATGTTTACGTGTTTTTGTCTTTCCTGACCCTCAATTTTGAGGTTCCACAAAAATTGAGCTACCAACTTCAAATTTTGACAGGAGCTAAGTGCAATCATGACCAACTTTCTGGCCAAAAATGAGCTTTCTACCTCAACGTTAAGTGTTCCAACAAGATCGTGTACGCCAACTGAAAAAAAAGGAGATGAACCCTTTTTTCGACCAAAATGACGTGGTTTTGACAATTTTTCTCGAATCTCAGGTAACCATTGCGGACCAATTTTTGAATAGTTATTCAGCCTCCTAAAGTGTATTAAATGCAAAAAGAACGGTCTTCCTACGTTTACTCTGGACCCTGATACTGAGATCAGGGGGTTGCGCGATGGCGAATCAAAGCCAAATCTGGTGAGCGCTTCGCGCTCACCACAATCTCTGACTGAAGCCTGTCCAAACACACATTCTGCCGTGAAAGTGTTAAAACAGCACAATTCAACAGGGAAGGGTAATTTCTATCAACTGCTATTCAAAGGATTGGAGCTTGATGACGAAAAAATGCAATGGGTTTCGCATTTGATTTGCGATTTCAACTTCATCTCGTCCAGGAAAGCAAGCGATAAAATAGTCGAACAACAAACCTGGCCCCTTTAACATCTTTGGTTGTTGATGGTGCTAGACGAACTTTTCGATCATGTACTGTTGACTTAAAATCTAAAGAAAATACTCCGTGAATGAATTTGTGAAATGCTCCTTCAACACTGACAAGGGAGGGTTGCACACATAAGTTGGAGCTTCGGGATGCATTCTATAAGATGCTGAATGTTCTAGGGGAGGATAGTGTCCCAATATCCCATACTCAGAATCGGCTAAGAGCCTCAGGCGGTCCCTAAAAAGAGACGATTGTAAATTGCCAGCACCGAGAAATTCTCAGGCCCCGGTCATAGTTGGATGAGCCGACGCCTCCAGCCCGGTCGATACACACAGAATGCATTGGAAATGGGATGCAAAAATCACTCGGTGTATCCCCCCCGCACCCCCCAACACCCCCCAACACCCATCCGGTCGATACGTATGAACAACATGGTGAGGTGAAGCTGAGAAAATCACTCGGTGTATCCCCCGCACCCCCAACACCCTCCCCGCACCCCCAACACCCCGCACCCCGGTCGATACGTATGTTCAAAATGATGGAGTGAGGTTGAGAAAATCACTCAATGTATCCGACGCGGTCGATATCCATGCAATACGTGGATGAGAAAATCACCGGGTGGGCGGGTCGAAGATAAAACATTGCGTATCACTAGAAAGCTAACCTTACTGCTACCTCCTTTACTTCACCATACTCTCCTTCACTATTTCTCTGAACAGGTGCAATCCTGTTGGCCACGTAATCATCGTCATATCTAGTTGGATGCACCGAGTGATTTTCTCAACCTCACTCCATCATTTTAAACATACGTATCGACCGGGGTGGTGTTGGGGGGTGTTGGGGGGTGCGGGGGGGATACAGATGCAAATAGCACCAACTTCGACCGGGGCCTCACGGCAAGCAAAATTGATGATACCACATTGATAAAGTTTGGGGTATAAAAAAAATGGAGAGCGGTGTGTTTTCATTCTCACACCTTCTTTTTCCAGAAGTAAGTGGATGAAGCTCTGAACAGAATAGTGAGTAGGGAAACAGCCTCACCGGTCATAAAGATATCACGATATCGGGCACTAAACATGGAAAACTCTGGACAGAAAAACTGGTATGACACCAGTTCGGGGGGGGCATTCAGGATTCACTTGAAGAATGAATGATACCGCTTTCAGAAATCGAAGTGTTTTTGTGGAATCTCCACGAAAACAATGACTGACAACGCTATCAGACATATGATACCAGGGCAAATTTTCATTTTCATTGATGAATCATTCCATTTTCTCGAGCGCCCCCCCTTCCCCCGAACTAGTGTTAATCCGAAAAACCTCCACCCATCCATGAGAATTGTGTGCGTATGTGCGTATGGCAAATTATAAATGTGTCTTTAAAAGGTCAAAAACTGAACAAGGCCAGATCGGCGCGGCCGAAGTGAGTACAGCTGATTTGGTGGTGTAAATACCTTTATAAATGGTTTGAATCCTACCTCCAGGTAGCCGCGCTGGAATTCTTATCACGCTATTTTGGAAGCGGGGCGGTGGTTTCTTCATTTCTACCACTGTGTTTTCTCAAAAAACAACCACTCGACTTCTATGATGAAGCTATCACAGCATCGGCGTGACTAGCTCTCAACTAGTGATTGACGATATGTTCAGAATAGATGCAGAAAAATATCGATCTTGTTTGAAGGCAGTGTTTGCGATAAAATGAATAGGCGTGATGGCTGTTCAATATCTTCAACTACGGATAATGATAGAGACACTGTAACTCATTCTAGCCAGTGGAAGAGCGCAACTATTCCTTATCATCTTTCACAATCAAAAACAATGATCAGCCAGCATGCCCATTCATTTCATCGTGGACACTACCTTTGAAGGCAGTAATCACAATAAAAATCGTTTTCGAGTTTTTTCTAGAAAGCGAAGGCTTAGTGTCTACAGGCCATAAAACGGCCAATGTCTCACCGTCGACTGCGTACCACGCGCTGCGCGACCGCACGCGCGTCGGAAGCAGACGGGTTTTGGCCGCCGCGCGACGATTTTTGGCCGCCGCGCGCGTGTTCGGCCGCCGCGCGGCGTCGTCGAAACTCGTCGCGCGGCGGCAACTCGTCTGCTTCGACGCACGTGCGGTCGCGCAGCGCGTGGTACGCAGTCGACGGTGAGACATTGGCCGTTTTATGGCCTGTAACCGTTATATCAGTGGAGAAATAATCATGAAAAGCGCTGCGAGACAGCTAAATTTAGCTCTTCTCCTTGGAAGCCCCATTTCAACGGTGGACGAGTTGCGAAAAATAGACGGCATGCGCGAATGTGCTCCAATGCTACAATTCAGCAATTGCGGGGCACTTACGCGGCTGGAGAGATTTGCCAGCGGCACAAAATTCTCACGGAAGTGTGGAGGTTTTCCTTTCCAGAGTCTCTCATGTTTACGGCCCGATATCGTGATATCTTTATCAACGGTGAGGCTGGTTCCCTACTCCCTGGTCTAATCAGAGCTTCAGCTTTTACCTCTGTGTGAATGTAACACACCGCTCTTCATTTCTTTAATACCCTACCCTTTATCAATTTGGTATCATCAATTTTGTTTACCGTGAGAATTTCGTGCCGTTGGCAATTTATAATCGTCTCGAGTGGAAAGGGCTAGCGCGAGCGGATCTCGAAGCAGACTGAAGCTCTTTCGAAATGGGTTTTGTTCGTTTTTTTCACCACTATTGCTCCAAGGAGACCCCGGCCTTTCGATTTCCGGCAAAAAACTGAATACGAAATTTATCGTGGACACTGCCTTTGAATCAAAAGTTTGCTTTGTTGCCTAGACCATTGAACCTGCATTGAAAACGCCTAACAGAATCCCAATCGTCGGTCAGTAGGACGGCGGCAAACTGGTGAAGTAGATTGCCTCTGATAAAATTCGCCGCGAACCTACCGAAAGCCTGCCGGGTAGTAGCCTATCAGAGGCAGGTTTCGGGACTAGACGAAAAATACAGTGCGGTACCAGTTGCCACAAAGCCATAAAATGCTTCGAAATTTTTATTCGAGAGTCTGAGTCGGCCGGTCTGGCAACCGGTATCAACATTTCATGTGGCAATCGGCACCGCACGGTATTTGGAGTTTACTGGTTTCAGGCACCAATTGGTGCCTGTTAAAATGGAGTGAACTCCAATTACCGTGCGGTACCGATTGCCACAACGGCATGAAATTATGATATCAGTTGCATTTATAGTAGAGTCCACCAAGAGTGTCTCATTTACTTATCAACGAGAAGCGGTCGATTGGAGATCAATGATCATGAAACTCATTGCAGCACAACCGCCCTCGCTCAATCGGTATCGAGCGTGCTGGTATGGGATTCATGCACATCGATCCCCAGCCGACCGCTTCTCATTGATAAGTAAATGAGACACTCTTGGTGGACTCCACTATATATATCAGGCCGACCGACTCAAACTCTCAAATGAAATTTGCGAAGTATTTTATGGCTCCGTGGCAATCGGTATCGCACGGTATTTTTCGTCTAGTTTAAAATGGCAGGTTCGAGGCAGGTTTTCGGCTCCGCGAACCTTTCGCGATACTCATTCTAGCCGCCCCGAATCTGCTACTCAATGGTTCATGGCAGGATCACAGAAGGTTCGAGTTGCCGCGAAACCTCCTAGGATCTATTTCTGAAAGTTGGGCTCCGCAGAAAAGGTCAAGGATTTGGCATTGCTCCAAAATGTAGTGAAATAGTTGAATCGATTTGGCTGTTGTTGGTATATGAAGATAACATAATCATTAAATGTAGTGAAATTGTTGCAAACGGATTTGTCAGGAGCTCTATGAATTATCACAGTCAAATCACGCGTCAGAAGGTTCTCTGGCGAGCGAATGAAGACAAAAAGAAAAATAATAATCCTCAGTCAACAATGCTGAACGAAACGTGGCCTTATGGGCTAGAAATAAGGTTTCCGAATGCTATTCAGCCTTTTCAGTGTAGTTCCCACTAAGGTACCGGACCTTCCCTCACCGATTAAATAAAAATCACGAAAACGAAATCTAACGCAATTTATTAGCTACTGACGCTATGTCTTCGTGTCCTCAACGCTTTCATGGTTCGCATTGTATGGAAACGTTTTTGTTGCTAGATTTATGCTTGTTCTCATTCGATTCAATATGCGCTCCAAGAAAAACCCCTTGTGACGCGTGATTTGACTATGATAATTCATAGAGCTCCTGCCAAATCCGTTTTCAACAATTTCACTACATTTAATGATTATGTTATCTTCATATACCAACAACAGCCAGATCGATTCAACTATTTCACTACATTTTAGAGCAATGCCAAATCCTTGACCTTTTCTGCGGAGCCCAACTTTCAGAAATTTCACAACTTTTTCCAAGGGTTTCCCTTCTACAACATCGTCAATCTCTAAAAGTCAAGTTGTTGTTTTTTTTTTCGAAAACATAGTGGTATAAATGAAGAAAAAACCGCTCCGCTGCTAAGACTGCAAGATAATTGTTGCAACGCGGCTTTCTACAAATAGATGCAAGGCATATACTTTTTGAATTTAAAAGTCGAAAAATGAAGAAATGAGTTTCAAAATGACCCAATTGTACAGGTTCTAGGCACTATTCTAGACGGGGGGGGGCACGCACCATTCAAGACAGAAATGAAATGAACGGCCAATTGGTGAGGCTACCAGTCGAAGTATTTCCGTAGAGCTCTAATAAAAACAATGATTGATAGCGCAGTATCAGGCCTCTTTTATCAGAGTTTTTCATCATTTCTATGAGTAAATCTTGGGTGGCCCCACCACGTCTAGGATAGACCCAGGGTCAGCCGCTCTAGCCAAACTTCACCGGTTCATGCTGATGTGGCTCGTCTGCGCCGGCCCATATGTCTGTTTCGGAACAAGAACGATAGTTAAAGGCAGTGTTCACGATGAATATCGAACTCGAGTTCGACCCAAAAATGGGATTGTTTGGTCGTGAGGTAACTAATAGTGAAGAAACAGCGAAGAAAAACGTCCAGAATAAGTCAAAATAACGGTTTCTTAATTCAGGGCGTGGACGAGAATCATGGGCCCTGCTGATTTCGTCAAGCGCGCGCTAATCGCGAAATCTGCGCGAATCGGTAATGCTAACTGCGGCAGAGTTGCTTGGCAATTTGCCATCGAAACGCGTGCGGCGCCACAAGCTCGTCCGATTGGGGGCGGACCGGGATAGGTAGGCGCATCGGGAGAGCTTTCAAAGCCGTTTGTATTTATTTCTGGCCAGTTTACGTTGCTTTCTTCGACCCTATCCTCTACAGCACCTGCCAACTTAGAGTTTCACACCGAGACCTCGAAAACGAGATTTGTCGTGAACACTGCCTTTAAGTGCGCCAGAAGAGGGCTACCGTAATCTTAGGAATAAAGTTATTCGGCTCTCGTAAACAAATTGGATGATACAAAATTCACCAAGGGTAAAGTATAAAAGAAGTGAAGAGCGGTGTGTCTTGATTTACACACCGTCATTATCCAGAGGTCAGCAGTTGAGGATCTGCCTGGACTACAAAGCAGGAAAACATCACCACCTGTAGGGAAGATGAAGCGAATTCGGAGTCAGAACTTAGAAAATTTTAGGCCAACTCGAGTGAGATTACGGTAGCCCTGTTCTGGCGGACTTAACTATCGTTCTTGTAGATTCGGAGGCCTGGCTTGCATACGGTGTCCTGAACATTAAACTGAGGTCCTGCACACTCCTACTGATGTCCTGCACACATTCCATGAAGTCCTGCTCATCCTTACAGGGGTCTTGCACAGGTCCCATGATGTCCTGCACACTCCTACTGAGGTTCTGCACACATTCTACGACGTCCTGCACACCCCTACTGGGGTCCTGCACAGGTTCCATGATGTCCTGCACACTCCTACTGGGGTCCTGCACAGGTCCCATGATGTCCTGCACACTCCTACTGAGGTTCTGCACACATTCTACGACGTCCTGCACACCCCTACTGGGGTTCTGCACAGGTTCCATGATGTCCTGCACACTCCTACTGGGGTCCTGCACAGGTCCCATGATGTCCTGCACACTCCTACTAAGGTCCTGCACACTCCTACTGAGGTCCTGCACACATTCTACGACGTCCTGCACACCCCTAGTGGGGTCCTGCATAGGTCCCATGATGTCCTGCATACTCCTACTAAGGTTTAGCACACGTTCCATAATGTCCTGTACACTACTACTGAGGTCCTGCACACTCCTACTGAGGTCCTGCACACATTATACGACGTCCTGCACACCCCTAGTGGGGTCCTGCATAGGTCCCATGATGTCCTGCACACTCCTACTGGGGTCCTGCACAGGTCCCATGATGTCCTGCACACTCCTACTAAGGTCCTGCACACTCCTACTGAGGTCCTGCACGCACTCTACGACGTCCTGCACACCCCTACTGGGGTCCCGCACAGGTCCCATGATGTACTGCACGCTCCTACTGAGGTCCTGCACACTCCTACTGAGGTCCAGTGCACATTCTACGACGTCGTGCACACACCTACTGGGGTTCTGCACAAGTTCTTTGATGTCCTGCACACTCCTACTGAGGTCCTGCACACTCCTACTGAGGTCCTGCACACATTCTACGACGTCCTGCACACCCCTACTGGGGTCCTGCACAGGTCCCATGATGTCCTGCACACTCCTACTAGGGTCCTGCACACTCCTACTGAGGTCCTGCACACATTCTACGACGTCCTGCACACCACTACTGGGGTCCTGCACAGGTCCCATAATGTCCTGCACACTCCTACTGAGGTCCTGCACACCCCTACTGGGGTCCTGCACAGGTCCCATGATGTTCTGCACACTCCTACTAAGGTCCTGCACACTCCTACTAAGGTCCTGCACACATTCTACGACGTCCTGCACACCCCTACTGGGGTCCTGCACAGGTTCCATGATGTCCTGCACACTCCTACTAAGGTCCTGCACACGTTCCATGATGTCCTGCACACTCTTACTGAGGTTCTGCACACATTCTACGACGTACTGCACACCCCTACTGGGGTCCTGCACAGGTCCCATGTGTCCTGCACACTCCTACTAAGGTCCTGCACACTCCTACTGAGGTCCTGCACACATTCTACGACGTCCTTCACACCCCTACTGGGGTCCTGCACACGTTCCATGATGTCCTGCGCACCCCTACTGAGGTCCTGCACATGTCCCATAATGTCCTGCACACTCCTACTGAGATCCTGCACACCCCTACTGGGGTCCTGCACAGGTCCCATGATGTCCTGCACACTCTACTAAGGTCCTGCACACTCCTACTGAGGTCCTGCACACATTCTACGACGTCCTGCACACCCCTACTGGGGTCCTGTACAGGTCCCATGATGTCCTGCACACTCCTACTAAGGTCCTGCACACTCCTACTGAGGTCCTGCACACATTCTACGGCGTCCTGCACACCCCTACTGAGGGGTTGCTGTAGTTCCACGACGTCCTGCATACTCCTACTGCGGTCTCGCATAGTCAACCGACACTTCAGCACACCCTGCGACGACTTCTTATCTTTGGTGCGCATGGTACAAACACGCGCCACGCTCAAAAACAACCCTTCCGCATAGCGTCCTCTTCCAAGCCGGACGTTTAGAGTACACCACCCTAGAGAGCAAGGTATTTATATGGAGTCTCTAAGAAAACAATGACTGATAACGAAAAAACCCGTCATTTTTATAAACTAATCTTGAGAGGCCGGTTTCCGAGTTTGAACCGCCGGTTATGGGCCCAGAAGTCATTATGGTGAGTTCTGACAATTATTTTCGTCATTCCCGTGGCCGATTACCTCTAGTCACAAATTTTCGAGCGATTTGGTCCACGCCTTCCAAAAAAATGGTTTTCGACGGACGGAGGTGGAGGCGGAGGCGGTGGCGGAGGCGGTGGTGGAGAACGTTTTTGCGTACTTTGAGAGGTCATAACTTTAGAAAGCGGGGACCAGTTGGGATGAAAAGTTGCACACATATGTAATGTAATTTCTTGCAGCGCATCGAATGGTGTACAGCTCATACCTCTGGTGACGGTATGAATAGGTGATCTCATTGTAGGGCATCCGCGCGGGAAGAGATCAAGGCCAAATCCTGGTGAGCGCTTCGCGCTCACCACAATTGTGTAGTCCACCAAGAGTGTCTCATTACTTATCAATGAGAAGCGGTCGATTGGAGATAAATGAAAATGAAACTCATTGCAGCACAACCACTCTCGCTCAATCGGTATCGAGTGTGCTGGTATGGGATTCATGCACATTGATCCTCAGCCGACCGCTTCTTATTGATAAGAAAATGAGACTCTTGGTGAACTCCACTATAATCAACGTTGTTTTCTAATTCCTCCAAAACGCTTTCATCTTGAATGAACCGTTTATCTCGCCTTTTTTCCAGCAGGCAGAAATGAGGGCTTGAAACCATTTTTGAGGGGGGGGGCACTCGAGAAAATGAATCGATTCATCCATGAAAATGAAAATTTGAGCTGATATCATATGCCTTATAGCGTTGTCAGTCATTGTTTTCGTGGAGACTCCATGGAAATACTCAGGTACTCAGGACGACGGCCGGCGAACCTTTCCCAGCTGGCCCGCGGTCTCACTCCTCCGGCTGCCCGCTTCTGGTTCGCCGGCCAGCTTCATGTCGATGGCCCGCCGACCTTTACCAGATGGCCCGCGATCATTATTCGTATCGCTCCCGCCGGCACAGTCAGCCGCTGGTTCAATCGTTTCGAGAGCGGCGACATGAGCCTCGAGGACAGGGAGCACAGCGGGAGGCCTTCTACGGTGGATGATGACGAAGTCCGTTGCTGTATCAAGGAGAAGCCGGAAGCCACCACCCGTGAACTGGCGACGACGCTCGGCTGCAGCAAGTCCACCATCCACAATCGACTCAACTTACTCGGCTACCACAAAGTTCTGGCCCGTTGGATCCCCCACCGTCTGACGGACGCCAACAAGCAGAGCCGCGTGGCCGTCTGCCAGTCCCTCCTCCTTCGTCCGCATCGCAAGGAGTTTCTCGAGGACCTGGTCACTGGGGATGAGAGCTGGGTCCTCTACGGCAACGTCGCCCGCCGTGCCGTCTGGATCCCGCGCGGAAAAGAGCCGCCGACGACGCCGAAAGCCGACCTGCACCCGCTGAAGATCATGCTCTGGTGCTGGTGGGACACCAAGGGCATGCTGTACTTCGAGCTGCTCCCGCAAGGCAGGACGGTCACCGCCTCCATCTACACCGATCAACTAGTCGCCGCCATCCGAGAAAAGCGTCCCCGACGGGTCTCGGTCCACCTGCTGCACGACAACGCGCGCCCCCACGTGGCGAAGGAGACCCAGCAGAAGTTGGCGACGCTCGGCTGGGAGACGGTTGCCCATCCGCCGTATTCCCCGGACCTCGCCCCCTTCGACTACCGCTTGTTCCGCCCGCTGAAGCACCATTTGGCCGGAAGAAAATTCACCAAATACGACAACCTCAAATCCGACATCGCGGAATTCTTCGAGTCGCAGCCCCCGGAGTTCTGGGCGAATGGCATCGGCGACCTGCCCAATCGATGGGCCACTGTTGTGGATAACTGATGTGATTATATTGTTGATTAGACTTGTTTTTCAATAAAGTTGAACAAAATTAAAAATGGTGAAATTTTCCGACAAGAATTATTGGACAACCTGGCACTTCACCTTTTACTACTTATCATATCAAGTGATATTATCAGTTGGTAGACCAAATCGCTTAAAGGCACAGTCCAACCTCAGAGGTAATTTTTGATATTTTGGTCCGGTCACTGTCTATAGCAACCCTGCCAAGAGCGGAATCTCAATTCGCTCAAATAAGCGAGAAAAAGCTAGGAAAAAGTCGGCCACGCCCCCTTGAAAGAAAAAATAGGCAAGGCCCACTGGCAAGTTTCCGACCTCAATAGGGAAGAGACGCGCGAATGATTCTATTCAAAATCTATGTTCTTCCTTTTGTTCTCAGTCTGGCTTTATGCTGTGACCTGCTTCAGAATGATGGCTGCTAATAACGAGAAAATACAGGCTCGGGACAACTCGTCCGCGAACTTCTACCAGTTCGAATTCAAAATTTTTGAGGAGCCGTAACTCAGTTCGTAGTGAGTTCTGAGCGATTCTGAAGACACCACTGTGATCCGCGTAAAATTTTCTCCAAGATAAGCAGGAAAACGAAAAATCGATTCTGAGCTTGGACTGTGGCTTTAAACACGTCGTACGCTGTACTTTTCGATGGGAAGGGACAGGGTAAGTGACTAACAAGTTTGTTACTTACTGTTTCACATTAACTACTTTACTTCTTACTGCTTATCATATCAAGTGATATTATTAGTCGGCAGATCAACTCGCTGAAACACGTTGTAGGCTCATCAAAGTGCATGGGGCATCTAATGACGTCATCAGGGTGTCATGTAAAGTACATAGGGCATCTGATGACGTCATCGAGGGTGGCATCTAAAGTACATAGGGCATCTGATGACGTCATCAGGATGTCATGTAAAGCTCATAGGGCATTTGATGACGTCATCAGGATGTCATGTAAAGTACATGGGGCATCTGATTACGTCATCAGGGTGTCATGTAAAGTACATGGGGCATTTGATGACGTCATCAGGATGTCATGTAAAGTTCATAGGGCATCTGATGACGCCATCGAGGGTGGCATCTAAAGTACATAGGGCATCTGATGACGTCATCAGGGTGTCATGTAAAGTACATAGGGCATCTGGTGACGTCATCAGGATGTCATGTAAAGTACATAGGGCATCTGATGACGTCATCAGGATGTCATGTAAAGTACATAGGGCATCTGATGACGTCATCAGGATGTCATGTAAAGTACATAGAGCATCTGATGACGTCATCAGGATGTCACGTAAAGTACATAGGACATCTGATGACGTCATCAGGATGTTATGTAAAGTACATAGGGCATCTGATGACGTCATCAGGATGTCATGTAAAGTACATAGAGCATCTGATGACGTCATCAGGATGTCATGTAAAGTACATAGGGCATCTGATGACGTCATCAGGGTGTCATGTAAAGTACATAGGGCATCTGATGACGTCATCAGGATGTCATGTAAAGTACATAGAGCATCTGATGACGTCATCAGGATGTCATGTAAAGTACATAGGGCATATGATAACGTTATCAGGACGTTGTGACAAGGTGGTGCCAAGTGCATAAAGCATCTGGTGACGTTATCAGGACGTCGTGCCAAGGTGGTGCCAAGTGCATAGGGCATCTGCTAACGTCATCAGGACGTCGTGGAAAGTGAGTAGCGCTTCATTTGTAGCGTGCGCAACAAGTTTGTTGCTTACTGATTATTATAGCCATCCATGCTAATTGACAAATATTGAAGATTTTTCAGGGATATTACTTCGTAATATCACTAAAAAAGTGAACAATTCTATCAAAAAGGGGTCTTCCAAGCGAAAGAGGTTTGGTTGGCGTTAGAAACGTTCCAACAAAAAGTGAACAATAGGCGAGAAGAATGAGGAGGGTCTACAAAAAGTGAACAATATTCTCTGACAGTAATTTTCTTGGTCAACACTTCGTAACAGTGAAAACAAACCGTTGTGGCATTTTACGATGATGAGTCTAGTGTTTTCCGGAGAAAGGGCTTCTTATTCGTTTTACGAGATTTTACGGGATTACTCTTGCTTAATGCTGTAATTCTAATTTATAGTTTCGCTTCTCCTTGCTAGACCTAACCGTCTGTCTAGGTCTTTTCGACATCATCTTCTATTCTGATGGTAAGTATTAGGTTTACATGCACATTCATTTAAACGGTTCTCGCGTAATCAAGACCATTTTTGGAACCACAGAGTGCTTCCGTGTAGAACACCGCAACGGTTTGTTTTTGCTGCTAGGAAGTGTTGACCAAGAAAATTACTGTCAAAGAATATTGTTCACCTTTTGTAGACTCTCCTCATTCTTCTTGCCTATTGTTCACTTTTTGTTGGAACGTTTCTGACGCCAACCAAACCTCTTTCGCTTGGAAGACCCCTTTTTGATAGAATTATTGTTTACGTCGAGCATGTCACCCCGGTCCTACGTCGGAGAAACGCCCCGCCTCGGTCCGCCGCAGTCTGCGGTGAGGAACCATCCTCCCCGCGTATCGCGGCGAAAACCGGCCCCTCCCCCAGCCATGGGGATGCCCCTATCCCCTCAGCGGTCGAAAATATGCTGGCCTCCGGAGAGTGACTCGAAGTCACCTTCCAGGGCCGGCATTAGAATGCCGAATGAGGACTTTAGTGTGATGAGGCGCCGTTCATACCGGCTGTGCACGTGATAAGCTTGTTACGCCGTAATCATTCGTGACCATTATCAATTGTCTTTCCAACCGGCTGAACTGAAGATGGTGTGGCGTGTTTTGTGGCACGCGGGCGAGCCAATATCTGCGCTGCGTGTGCGTCGCATGCAGCATGGTTCGCCGCTGGCCGGCAACCTCGAAATGTGGGGCGCCGGCCGTCCTTTTCAGCATAGAGGTTCGCCGGCCGTCGCCCTGAGTACCTGAGTACTTCGACTTCTGAAAGCGGTCTCATTCATTCTCCAACTGAATCCTGAGTGCCTCCCTCCCAAATGGTTTAATGCCGAAATGGGACAGTCCTACCCGTACACGCTTACATGGTCTCGGTACCAGAGAAAAATGACTCGCCTTGAACTGAACTATTCATGGAAAAATTTGATCCTTGCTCGAGGGAAGATTGAGTAGTAAAGTTGTCACTTGTCGCTTCACCCGCGAAAACCTAAACAGGGTCAGATAAAGCACATGTCATTAGTGCTTGAAAGTTTGATGAAATGCTTTTCTTCGTAAATTACAAGGCATACATCATCGCTTACACAACTTCGATGATTGGGAGGGTTCATTACTAACTCATCGTATGATCAATGAGCAGTACACGCGCCGTGTAATGTATGGAGGATTGTGCGAGCCTTTAAAGAATAATGTGCTCACTCGAGTAACTCTGGTTAGAGAGCAACAAAGTAATCCTGAGTAGAGGAGAAGCAACCTCCCCATGTGCAATAGCAAGCTAAAAATAAGGCAGGATCATACCATCTCTGCACGCTCGTTGTTGATGCTGATAAGTGCTATAGATATTATCGTACATGACGTTGTTTTCATGTTTTCGCCTGATGTTCGTTTCGGCTTTTTCATACTTTTTCCGCCACGACAAATGCCGCTTTTTCATCTACCGTGAAACCAGGGTTTAGAAGTACTAATAGGGGAACTCATGTTGCTCAAAGTCGTCATTCGGAACAAATTTAGTTCTCTAGAACCGTTCTTGAAAGAACATTGAGAAACATTTTGTGGAATCACTCTGAAAGAAGTTATGAGCGCTTCTCAAGCTTCGCAAAGAAGAATTTTGCTCTTCCGGCGCTAACACAGCACGTAACATCGACATGGATCCTGAAGAGACTTCGCGTTCCCCAATGAGGGTTGGCGCAAACTCGGTGCGCCTATGTTATAGCATATGGCACCGGGTTTGCGCCAACCTTCAACAGTGAACGAAAAGTCTCTTCAGGATCCATGCCAACGTTATCTCACTAGCGACTTCTCGAATCGTACCCATCGCGGCCCACGCAGCCCTTCTTCGACATCCGATTTCATTCGTGAGCTCGTTCGTCATATTCATCTCACGTCACCAGGGCCAAAGTTGACACCCTTAACAATTTTAAGGAGAGGAGAGGACACAAGGATCCCAGGAAAAATACTGAATGTCTCAATGATTTCAGGTATTCGAAAACAGATTTTTATTGAGATCATCTTACATCATATTGCACGGATAGGAGTTTACCGGTAACCGTTTACCACAGAATATGCGGAACATCACTGGGAGCGCGCAGAGTGACGGGGGAAACATACGTATGGGCTCAACTGGGAGTGCGCCAAGTGTCGTGAAAAGTGAGTGTGAACAAGCTGGGAGAGCCCTTACAACAAAATAAGTGTGTAGGACCCGACTGGGAACGTGCCAAGCGCTGGAGCTCGTTAGGAGTGCCCGGAGAGCCAGTGAGGGCAAGACCCCCATGCTGATTCCAATGATGTTTTTGGAATCGTACAGGACCTTCTAGGAACGGAGTTATGGTCCCTAAAAAATTGAGCTACGGAAGCATGGTGGACGAGTTGTCCGAGGCTTGTAACTTCCGTCTTTTGCAGCCGATGTATGCGAGCTGACCTGAGTAAAGAGAGAAGTTGAGAATGAAGGAAAGAACGGGGCTATTTATCGGAAACCATCGCTTATCTTACAATCTTGAGCATTCATTTGTTCACGTGGGTGGGCTTGGAAAGTGCATATGGGGTGTGACGAGCTGACGGGTGTCCAACTTTGGGTCCGTAGGAGACCGTTCCGAGCTCATTTTCCTTAGTTTTTTCAACGTTAAGGTTGCGCTAGGCCTCGCAGCTGCCGATCCACCAAAAAATCGGACCTGGTTTTTATCGTGGACACTGCCTTTAAGCAAGACTTCACTGGAACTGTGCAAGGCGTCGCGTAAAGGATGCTGGACTTCAGTGGCAGTTTGTTGCTTTATGAGTTTTGCCGTCATCTGCTATGCTCGCAATTGCGATGAAAAAGAAAGTTGGAGTTCTGAGTTGGAAGGGCCAGAGAGTGGTACGCGGCTTGGGAATTATCCACTTTAACCAACTCAGACGTTCGCCGTTGTCCACAGGACACGAATGAGATGTCACCTCACGCAATGCTCCCTGTAGACATCCAAAAAGAGCAGGGATCGCCCCTCGAGAACTGTCCGTCGCCCCCCTCCTTGGTGCCGTAGACAACCTATACGCGGAAACGCTTTTGCTGCAGATATCCCATCGGAGGAGGGTCTCCATCCCCGATTCCGCGTTCACATCCTAGCAACATCCCGTAGACCTGACATGACCATCCTAGTGAAGCATCAGCCGCCTTATGACGTCACCCCTTGAACGGCGCCTCTCAATCATCTAGAGAAAAACTAACACTGGCGTGGATCCTAATGAGACTTTTCGTTCCTCTTTGGAGGTTGGCGCAAACTCGGTGCACCTACGTAATAGCATATTGCACCGAGTTTGCACCAACCTTCAATAGTAAACGCAAAGTCTCATTAGGATCTATGCCGACGTTACATTATTTTAATAATGACGTCCTTATGCGAACAACACTCCACTGCTTACAAGGGAACTACTATAAGTCATACTAACCATTCCAAATGAAATGTACTTTTCTAGAACCAATTTTGGACGTAGAGTCCAAGTATGCCCTTTGCAGCTGCCCAGAGTCACTCTGAAAAACGTTATAGCAGTTTTTTTCTATGATTTTTGAACCTATTGTACCCTCGAAAAAGCGCATTAATTATATGAAAATCCGGAAGCGGACCTCATAACCGTGTTCAGGGCCCGAAACAGCCCGCCTAGGCAAAGTTTGGGTGAAAGCGCATTTTTCGAGCTATGTGCAGACTGATAGCGTTTTAGACTTGCACGGATTTTCGGTTCAACGTTCAATTATATCAATTATGGGATACAGAAAGCTTTGAAGAAAAATTTTCCAGGATTGATCGGGTGCTGATCCCGAATCTGAGTTTTATTTGTAGTCTTTCCTAAGTTTTCGACTAATTGTATTCAAAGCTTCCCACCGGCAGAAAAATTTGATGGCAAAATCGACTTTTGACAATTTCTGGAATGGTTTTGCCTCCTAAATACCATGTTACCTACCGTAACCTACAGTAAACCTTGAAATTCCGAAAAGCGAACCCCAGATTTGTGTTCAGCAGTACATATTTTTAGCAGTAATCGGAGAAAAATAAAAGAAACACCCAAAAAATTTCATGATGGGTACTTTTACCTTGCCGCGAAGCTTTAAAAACGCTCATAACTTCTTTAAGTGTGAGTCTGGGCAGGCTAAGATTATGCCGGAGTCACTCACATTTTTCGCTACTAGTCGCAAGAACATCCTCCCAAATTATCGCCGCATTCAATGCGCGCCGAATATGCATTCAACTTGAAGACAAGGCGGTTAGGAGCACAGTCAGGGAACGTGCTGCTAGGGGAGCACGCGCTCTCATTGTGTTTCAAATAACAGCAGGTGCCCCAACAAATAAAACTTTCAATGCGTGCATGATACACATTCAACTCGATGAAGAAAAAATTTCCCAAAAAAGGAAAGAATACGACACACTCTTGAGGCGAGACGCAAGTGCCGGCAGCTTCGCTGGTTCAATTACACGAGTTTGCGATGCTTTGCTCGTCCAGCGGCTGGAGACCTCGTCGAACCAGTCGTGGCCCAGATGGTGCTCGGCGAGCTGGCCGAGTTGCATGTCGGTGTGCCGGCCACGTCGCGTGCCGATGTGCTGCTACAATAACGCTGGACTAGCTTGCAGCACAAGCTCCTGCGATTAATTTTTGCAACACGTGCTCCTACGGTAAAATTTTGCAGCACGTGCTGCTGTTTGGAGCACGTGTCCCTGCAATACACCCTTTCAATGGGTGTGGTCACTCGAGTTGGATACATATTCGACACGCATTGAATGCGGCAAATTTTTAAGCTCGCAAGGTACTCCATTTCGCTGATCCCGGACTACGCTAAAATGGCTTCCTTTGTTAACCAAAAAAGGTGAGATCGGCTAACTACGCTTATTTTTATAAATCTACAATTTTTTCGTCTCGCTAACTTTACTTCCCTCGAGTATTGATAACATGGATGGGAATCAGGGTAAATAAACACCACCGAATTATCAGAGATTTCTGACAAACAACTTAAAACGACGCAAATCACACACATAAACGGATGAAAAAACCCGAAATCTGCCTACGAAGGCAGTTGCTGAAAGCTCCGTAAACCGCGGAAACCTTCGGGTCCATCACGGGGAACTCCGCGAGGTGCACCTCTCGGCATGTCACCAACACCCCTTCCACGGAAAGACGTGATTAAAAAACGGATCACACAGCTCACTTAATTTAAAAAATGAGAAGAATTACTATAGAAGTCTACAGCATCATAAAAAAACGAATAGAAAATCTTATGTAACCAAGAATGAGAACTCGGACGGCACCATCTTCGTGATACATCGATTGATGGACGCTGTCACCGCCCCTCCCGCGAATGTTCTGTAGAACAGCCCATCGACCTATACCGCCGTAGACATCTCAAATTGTCGTCCTGTGGACAACAACTCGGTCTGCGTCGATCTTTAGCGGTCGGCGGGATTGCTGGTCGATGAGCTGTTTAACAGCCCGTCACCCCCTGCTCAACAACACATCGAGACGGCCCCGCGTAGAGCTGCTCGTTCGCCAGCGGTGACTCATTCTGGGCGGATTGACGTCCTGTAGACAACGGCGAACGTCTGAGAAATTCGTTGCTTGACTATGAACTGGATGCACGGAGTCGGGGTGATCGGCTGGGAGAAAGAGGTGGCGTATTGTTTGGGAAGGAAGTGATCTGAGATTACTACAGTTTTTCGGGAGTCGTTTTTTCAGCACAAATAGAAAAACTACGTATTTGAGTTGTTAGCGCTCAGTTCAGGAGAGATTCAAAAGTTCGGAGGGGAAAGGGCTGTCAAAGATGGAGCAGTTTTTCTGGACTGCTCCCAAGACTGTCCAATAACGTGCGTTTTAGTAGCATTTGTGCACGCCTTTATCATTTAGCCAGAATCCGGTCGAATAGTAAACACACCGTGAGAAACGCCAACAAGTACGCCGCTAAGCGGCGTGGGTAGCATGCTTGTTAGAAAATAATCACCTAAAGTAATAACAAGCACGCCCATGCCGATCACTATTTCCGCAGGGCTACCGTAACCCTCCTTAAAAAAACTTTCCAAGTAGCTTGGATTAGAGTACCTCGTAATAGCCAACAAACATGTTTGCACAATTTCGACCTCCTCAGCCACCTCCCAGTGGCTTCTCGAAGAGAGCGGTGTGTGAGTGAATGCATACCGCTCCTCTGCCCTTTTATACCCCGCATGTTATGAGCGTGTGTTATCGTTCGTTATCATGTTTTCTTAAAGAATGGTTACGGTAGCCCTGCGGAAATAATGATCGGCATGAGCGTGCTTGTGAAGTAATACCATATTACGCCCTTCAGTTTTTGAATGAATCTCGGATGCTCAGTCTGTTTACTCGGATTACATCATACTCTAAATTTTGTGCGATAAATTTGAAACACGAAACAAATGAATGAATACTATTCCGAAAAGGTTAAAGGCACTGTTCGCGGTAAAAATCGCTTTTCTGTTTTTTTTGCCTGTCTTGAAACCGGTCCCATTCTGATTCCAATGATGCTTCTGGAATCGTACAAGATCTTCTGGGAATGGAGTTATGGTCCCTCAAAAATTGAGCTAGGGGAGCATGGTGGACGGTTGTCCGAGGCTTGTAACTTCCGTCTTTTGCAGCTGATGTATGCGAGCTGACCTGAGCAAAGACAGAAGTTGAGAATGAAGGAAAGAACGGGGCTTTTGATCGGAAACATCCTGCTCATCTTACGATCTCGAGTGTTCATTTGTTCACATAGAGGGGGCGGAAAGGGGCCGGGCTTGCCCACAGCTGCGGGGTTTGCCCACTTTTCTAAGCCGTTTCGAGGCTCCTGGGTAGCTTTTCGTCCCGTTTTTTTCGACGCTGTTCTGCTTTTGAGGGCCACGAAAAGCGTTTTTCATGAAAAGTTCGAGGATGAAGTTTATTGCAACAGTGCCTTTAAATTAGAGAACCTCGAAGAGTTACTATCCTTCCGCCACATCATTCTTAGTGTTGAATAGAATATTCATTCTGGTGCTGTTTTTTTATGTGGTATTGTACCTACGTAAGAGGTTCAACTTCCTGAGGTGTTATTGAAAAACTATTTCTTATCTTGTTATTGAAATGCGAAATGTGCATGTAAAAAAAGTAATTTTTCACCCTCATTTCCAAGACATTAGTATCTTTTTTTTTCGTTCGAGGTTTTTCCCTGATTCCAGGGCAGAGATCGAATTCAACCCCTCGTGGTCAGCAGCTGCCGCAGTTACTTGTTAGAGGGGTTGAATCCGATGTCTGCCCTGGGAGCAGGGATGTGCGGCCACTGCCGTTTGCTTTTTGTCGTTTGCCGGCCCTTTTTGGCGGAACTTTGCCGATTGCCGTTTGCCGACTATTCAAAATCCTTTGCCGCACATCCCTGCCTGGTATGCAACCCCTATGGCGCTGACGTACTACCCCAGCAATAGTCTATAAATAGCCACAAAATGCTTGTTTTCCGCGTAATAGCCGAGAATCGGTCGGAAAACAGCTGGGGTGGTTGAAAATGGGTAGATAACCGCGAGTTAACTAGCGGTAGTTGACGATTCTCAGGAGATGCGTCAGACATATCTGAAACTAAGCACACGCATGGCACTGTATGAGCCACTAGATACGCATTGTACAAATAAAATTCAGAAAAATGGTCCGTTCTGCCTTTTTTTGGGAAAAATAGTGCATTATAATTTTTTTTCAAGCTTTTTTGAGCTTTTTTCAGCTATCGGTAAGTTCGCGCAAAACTGCAACTTAACGCGAGCTGACAGAAAAAATGGAAATAGTGGGTAAATGAAGAAAAAGATGAATAGCTTCCGAAAAAGTCCTCCTGAGCAGGGGTGTGCGGCAAAGGAATTTAAAATTTCGGCAAACGGCAACGGCAACGGCAAACCCCAAAAATGGCCGGCAAACGGCAAACGGCAAAACGGCAAACGGCAAAATCAGTTTTTAGCTATAATATACGAACATTTGTTTAGTCGTGTGGTGTTCCACGCAATATGTACCCGTTACTATGTACCTTGCGTTTCACTAGAATTACGGGAAGAAAAATCCCGTAAACCAAAAGCTACTTGAAAGCCTCAGGTGATCAGAGAATGCCAGTAGCGCTGTTCTATATGTGATCTGTATAGGAGTCACTATCAAGATCAACAGGGCTGGATGATTAGTCGACATTTGTGGCGAAAGACAGCCCACACCTAGCTCATGGCCAGGGCCACTCACAATTTTTACTGTAGGTAAGTAGCAAGTAGTACACTCAGAGTCAGGCTTGAGCAGGCTGTTGCGAACGGTGACTGAAATTTTTCGACTCCCCCTGGTGACCTAAATTTTTACGAACCCCCCCTAGGGTGAAAAAAAATTTCATGACCAAGATTTTTACGAAGCCCTCCCTGAAATGGAGAAATCGTACCGATGCAATACACGGCGTCTCTACTTTCCGAGTGATTTAGAGATAAACCACATTTTCCGAAAATTTTACGAACCCTCCCCAAAAAAGAATTTTCATTTTTTTCGAAAAATTTTCGAAGTTTTCACGACCCCCATTAGCGACCGGTCGCAAGCCCTGCTCAGGATTCTCTATGTCGCTCACTTGAAATGGGTTCACTTGTGAGGCTACAGGAGTGGAGTGAGATTAGTCTAGTTGTATGCAGGGTTCACAGTAAAACCAAATTTCGAATTTCCACTGGAAATCATGAGCTCCGAAGGGCTCGTTGATCGATTGCACAGAATGAGAGAATCTGGTGACAGTTCGACTGTTACATGCGACGCACGCGACGGAAAGCCGCTGCGCTCACGTGCAGTGCGTTTAGATAGCCGGACTGCTCTTGGGCGCTTCCATTTCTGTGTATTCGGTCTACAAGCCGGCACGAGGCTTATTACGACAACAATGTCGGCTAAAAGCGAGGAATAAGTTGCTCTAAACGGTCCCAAACTTAAATGTGGTGTGTTCGTACCACCCACTTCCCCTGTGGCTACAGAGGAAGTGGGTGGGGCCAGCACACCACGTTCAAGTTTCGGGGCAGTATATGTGCTGCAATTATTATCATTTTTTTCTCTTTACACCGTTTCTCAACAAACTCAGCTTTGCCACTGAGTCAACTCTTCGTTTCAGCTATGAATTTCGAAATCGAAAATATTATTGAACCTTGCCTCTAATGACTGCTGTGAACACTGTTAAATTAAAAAAAAAGCCGGACAGTGTTTGCTGATTTTATCAACTTCCTGCCCCAATAATGACGATCAGCCCACCAACAGATTATAGGAGGACCGATTTATACGAGTTCTCAACCGGTTTGTACGTTTAAAGGCAGTGTTCATGATTTTCGTTCCCGAGTTTTCTACTCAAAACAGTGCGTCGGCAACCAAGTGTTACCGAAATTACGAGGAACCAGCGAGAAACTCACTAAAACGTCGTTTTCCACTGACATTAGTCTCTGGCCTGGACTAGTTGTCCGATTGGATGAACACGTTCACGGTGGTTGTCACCTATAAAAAATGGGGATAATGGAAAACGGAGGAGTATTCGGGGCAAAACAGTATTAGTAATAGTCTGAAGGAAAGTACGAAGCGTACGAAGCAGCACTGAGTAGAGCAATGCAAAAGACGGTTCCACAAAAGACTTCATTGTCGCAGCGAACAGTTCCTGTGAAACTTATTAGGCGGGGTGAGATTTGAGAATTTCGTGCCCTTCTGGTGCGTTTTTTCTCGATTTCTTCGTCGTTTCACTTCTACCCGAGGGCCAAACAATCTAATCAGCAATTATTTTCAAAATCAAAGATTACCGTGAACACGGCCTTTAAATAGCTGCTTGATAGCACTTGGTTTTCTAATCTTGGAACATGCAGGGATCTGAATGCTTCCGGAAAAGGTTTTTTTTTGCAAATTTAGCATTTCTAAGTGGTTAAGTGTTTGATAATTGAAAAAAGACTTTTGGAGGCTCATAAACAACTTAGAACTTCAACGAACTTCTCTGATTACTTCATAAAGAGTTTATAAGAGAGTTTATATTCTCATCAGTTACCAATTTAATGGGTACAATTACACATTACATCAGCTGGAACTAGTCAAAATAATTATTTGTAGCAGTTTCGAATTGCTGACCAATACAAAAACTGCCATGAGGGCAAATCCTTTTGTTTTAACGTATTTTTGCCGAAAAATTGCCGTTTTAGACGAAAATTTCGGCAAACGGAAATGGCAACGGCAAACCCCAAAAATGGCCGGCAAACGGCAAACGGCAATCGGCAAACGGCAATTGCCGCACACCCCTGCTCCTGAGGAGTTTTTCGGAAGCTATCCATCTTGTTCTTCATTCACACACCATTTCCATTTTCTCTGTCCGCTCCCGTCCTGCGTCCGTCCTCGTCACATCCTGCACACTCCTACTGGGGTCCTGCTCGCCTTATATTATGTCCTGCACACGCCCACTCGAGTCCTGCACACCTTATATGATGTCCTGCTCACGTCCTTTTGGGTCCTGCACACTTTCTATGATGTTCTGCTCACGCCCACTCGGGTCCTGCACACTTTCTATGACGTCCTGCACACTCCCACTGGGATCCTGCACACTCCCAATGGGGTCCTGCACATCTCCAGTGCAGTCCTGCACACATGCTGCACACTCCTACTGGGGTCCTGCACACTCCCAATGTGGTCCTGTACACGCCCACTCGAGTCCTGCACACCTTCTATGATGTCCTGCTCACGCCCACTCAGGTCGTGCACACTTTCGACCGCGTCCTTACCCCTTTTTCACCAAGTAGAAAGATTGGTAAGCTCGCATAAACCTGGCGGTTAACTCGCGTAAAGCTGGTGGTTAACTCGCGGTTCAAAGGTGATGGTTAACTCGCGTTGAAAATGCATTTACTACCACCCCTGGTTTCTCGCGAATTAGCCGTCGAGTAATGCTCGCCGGGAGTCAGCCGCAAATGAATGCTCTCCAAGGGAAGTGTACGACGCACTCTTGGGGCAGATTCGGATGTCAACACTGACGTCGGTCCGGCTACCCATGCTTGCTCGGTTATTTCTCAGCTATTCCGCAAACAACTCAAAGAAACTCACGGCCCGTCCGCGGCGCTTTTGCAGAACCGTCCGCGGCCGACGACCGGACGATCCTTCACCGAAGCCGGTAAAGCGCCGGCAAAGCGCCGCAGGCCATCCTTCAAGCACCGTGGATCGTCCTGCAGGCGCCGCGGATCGTCCTGAGAGCCGCCGCGGACCGCCCTTTCCGACACAGTCATGACCAGTCCACCCCTTCTCGAGAGGTGCGTGAATGTCGCGGTCCGGGAAAGAGAAAGCATCGCCTCGGTCCGGACAAGGGCGTAGCCTTTTCCGAGGTCTGCGATGAGGAGCCACTCTCCCTGCGGACCGCGGCGAAAACCGCCCCTCCCACCCCCCAGCTGTGAGGATATCCCTATCCTCCCAGCGACCAAAAGTATGCTGGCCTCTGGAGATTGACTCGAAGTCACCTTCCAGGGCCGGCATCAGAATGCCGAATGAGGACTCGAGTGAGATGAAGCACCTTTTATACCGGCTGTGCATAAGATAAACACATTAGGACGTGTTTTTTCATGGTTGCCATTGCAGCCGTGCCTGCGGTCAAGTGAGATGTGAGTGATTGAGATGAGGAGGTAGAGTTGTTCAACTACCGGTGCACCCCGGAACCAAATCCATTGAGAACAAACAGCGCCGCGGATGGGCCGTTTGACCAACCCGCTATCAATAGTGCCGCGGAACAGCCGTCAAGCGCCGCGGACTGTCCGGAGAGCTCATCTGCCGCCACGGACGGGCCGTGAGTTTCTCTGAGAACACGGTCGCGGCCGCGTAGGATATAAGAAATAATCGAAAAATAGCTCACCAGGAAGAGCTGTTGAGCCGGGTAAACTATTCTCGGCTAAGACTCTCAGAGCGTGTGCCTTTGGTCATGTTCTAACCGTCATTGACGCGTTATTGCTACTACCAGTGTCTTGTAGGCATCTTTCGTAGTCCTCACTGCAAGCGCGGGGCGCGCGCGTGACGCGTGGTGGGCTATGAAAAATCTCACCGCGCGGGATGAGCGGGAAACAACACAACCATGCAATCTCCGGCGGCACCGCCAGGGCGGTGCATGTTGGGCCTCAAATGTGACATGCGCAGAAATTCCTGACTTGCATTTGCGTATACGGTAGCCTGGAGTAGTTCCAGAAATATTTGTATTGGAGTGGACTCAAACTAGGAAGCGAGTATTGATGCTGATGGTGAAATCGCGATGGCCGTTTGGGCGGTGCCGCTTGGCGGTGCCGCTTGGCGGTGCCGGATGGACGGCACGCGCGTCCCATGCGTCCAGCGCAGTGAGAACTCTCATAGTCCACCGCGCTTCCCGCGCGATGCGCGCGTGCCGCTCTCGCAGTGAGGTCTATGAAAGATGCCATGGGTCATTTGTGCGACTCCAAAAATATTATGTTGCAGGTATGATGAAGGTGTTCAAAGTTACACTCTCTCTTCACTTGATTAGAGTTAAAACGCAGTGAGTATTTTTCTCTGGGAAATTTTCTGTTTCTGTTTTCTGGCCGTTTTGGCTTTCTGTTTTCTGAAATTTGCAAAAAATTTCCGCACACCCCTGTTCCGGGTACGAACAGGGCACCATTCATGCATAGGAATGCAGGACAACTTGGCAGATTTCACAAGAAGCGCTCGTCAGGATTTATTCGTTGATGCGTGCGTCTCACAAGGGAACTAGTTTTAGTCAGCCTGGCCATTCCGGATTGAATATACTTCTCTAGAACCATTCGGACGTAGTGCTCTTCACAGCTGCCTAAACAATCCTGAGAAATGTATTATAGAAGGCCTCGCGGTAAGGTCTCGGACATACTCTGAGAGTTTTAGCAGCGAAATAGCCGGGAAATAGCCCACCTGGCTCCGCAGCGGCTTCTGGTGGGCTATTTCCCGGCTGTTTCTCGGCCTTTCACGGAACGGACAAGAAGTAGCCGAGAAATAGTTGAGATATAACCGAGAAATACTCAGAAGTTAACAAAAATTAACCAAGAAGCAACCATCGCCGGCTCGCCGAGCCAGCATCTGGGGCCACCAGCGCGTCCATGTTTTTCATACGTATCAACCGGGTTGGCTACGGCGTTTTTTCAACCAACTCTGAAAGGGCCTAAGGCCCCGGTCAGTTGGATGAGCCGACGTCTCGAGCCCGGTCGATACACACAGAATGCATTGGAAATGGGATGCAGAAATCACGCGGTGTATCCCCCCGCACCCCCCAACACCTCCCAACACCTACCCGGTCCATACGTATGTTTAAAATGATGGAGTGAGGTTGAGAAAATCACTCGGTGTATCCCTCCAACACTTCGCACCCCCAACACCCCCAACACCCACCCGGTCGATACGTATGTTTAAAATGATGGAGTGATGTTGAGAAAATCACTCGGTGTATCCGACGCGGTCGATATCCATGCTATACGTGGATGACGGCGTATGAGAAAATCACCGGGTGGGCGGACCGATGATAAAACATTGCATGTCACTAGAAGCTAACCTTACTGCTCCCTCCGTTCCTTCCCCATACCCTCCTTCCCTATTTCTCTGAACAGGTGCAATCCTGTTGGCCACGTAATCATCGTCATATCTAGTTGGATACACCGAGTGATTTTCTTAACCTCACTCCATCATTTTAAACATACGTATCGACCGGGTGGGTACTGGGGGGTGTTGGGGGGTGCGGGGGGGGGGAGGGGTGTTGGGGGGAGGCGGTGGGTTACAGATGCAAATAGCACCAACTCTGACCGGGGCCTAAAGGCCCATTCATAGCTGGTCGCTTCGACTTCAAGTCGAAGCGTTCAAGTCGAATGAAGTCGAAGACCAACCAAACTTTGAAATCGCTGAACGAAGCTATTTCAAATCGCTTCGTTCACTAATTTTGAGTCGCTCGGGCGGCCGCAGTTTTGCGTAAAAAAATACGGACAATTGCGGACAACGCAGCAGAAATTTAAAAAAAAAACATTTTTTCCTCGGTTTTTGCTGATTCCTCCTGATTTTTTGTGACTTCGGTGCCTTAATTCTCCAAATAAATTAGTCTTGCATAGTTTTTCAACAAAAAAAGGCTTCAAAAGACGACGGGATGCAATCTGCTTGTACAGCAACAAAAGACTTCAACTAAAGTTAGTAATAGCCGAAAGCTCTGCATGAAATGTGATATCTTGGTAGCCTTATTGAACTTTCTCATCTCTATGATCCTAGATGTATAATAAATACACGTTTTTCCCTTTCGCATGCCGTATTTTCTGCGAGTGAACTGTGAAGTCTGCAATTTTGCGCCACATATGCAAGGTTGTGACGGAAGATTGCGGACTAGACGCTTCGAGTAGAAGAATCGCTTCCATCATGGAAGCGACGCGGCTAGTCGAATCGACCTAACAAAATCGAGCAGGTCGCTTCGACTAGGTATGAAATACCCCAGTCGCTCGGCGGTCGTGACTGAAACTGCAAACTGTTCCAACCCGTCGCGACTCAGTGCAAGATCTGTGTCCGCGACGGGTTTTGTACCTGTTGGCAGTGCCGCGACTAGTCGAAGCGACCTGCTATGAATGAGCCTTAAGCGAGCAGATTCCTTCAATTCCTTATTCTTGCAAAGTACGGTACGCCAAATAATGTATGAAGAACAACATAGTATGTTATCAGGTGATGTGTTAATCAATGAGAGCATCAGTGCGAGAGTGGGTCTCATTTGCTACAGCTGGTCGGCTTATGAGGCCGATTGGCCTCATCACATGGCTTGGGACTTCGTATCACTTACTAACACTTCCAGTCGGACTTCTCGATCCAACTCGCCGCCAACGGCTTTACAATAACCCTTACAGTAAGTTACATCTTGTCGAAAAAATCAAAGTCTTGGCAGTATCTGGGAGAATGGAATCCTCGGAGAAGGCTATTGCATATGACGGAGAAGGAGAGATGATAGAAAAGCAGAACAGCAAATTTTTGCAGAATTCCTCCCGCGAAGTATTGTTCTCGGTTTTTAGGGTACGACCGGCACAAATCTTCACTGTCTGTATCTAGTCAAACAGCAAAGAATCATGGAAGAACGGCCATTTTTCGTCGTCCTTTGAACGCCAGTGCTCCGCGTGGAATCACTGGTGTTTCGACTGTTACTCCTGTTCTGATTGACGACCACATTTATCGAGACACGACGGGTCGTACTCGCGTATATAACGAGTCAGTTCTTCGGATGAAAAACTACTTGACTTCTGCAGCTTCACTATCATACTACTCGACAACTGATCTCCCTCAGGCAATGGAGAGAATGACGAGCAAGACAAAAAGGTAAGTATTCCTCAAGCCCCTCCCAAACATTTTCGCCCTCCGACATCGGACAGCTCCTCACATCGAAATCGCGGCGACAGAATTATAATATTCAAATCGCAGATTTCATCCACCGTATCCCAATGGACATGATAAGAGTGGAACATATCGGCATCACATTTTCAGCGGCGATGAATTGTGGGTTAGTGGATTGATATCACTCTCCTCGGAAGGAATTCCATCCGATACCTGTACATAGAAGGATGCCTCTCACGACCATTTGGTGAGTGTTGTCGGGAACAGCAGTTGGCGCAACATTGAACGCAGGAGTTTGGCGCCAAGGCTGAAGCAGCAGGATGAGCAGGTGAAACTACAGAGACCCATCTTGGTGCAACTAGTGAGGCAGAAAACCTCACGTGCTATCATATTTAACAGTTGAAGAAACCTGCAAGTCTTCCACCTAGAATTGCAATTTCATGTGAAAATCCTTTGTGACGCTTATCAAGGACACGGCCATACGGAAAAGTGCGAGTAGGGAGCTTCGGGGGTCGGACCTGCTCCGCGCGCGGTTGCGTCGCGGACATGCGCTGAACACGGCTCTGCAGCAATCCCTCGGCACAAAGGCTCTCGGCAGTGAACCAATCGTCAGCAATGTCAACATAGTATGGAATTATTTCGTACACGAAATTGAGCAGAGTATTATTTCGAGAGCAATTTAGTCAAAAATCGTCAATAGCCACCAGAACGCTGATTATTAATTAGATTTTATAACTTGGATGCTTTCAAACGAATAAAAACGAGTCACACATGAATATAACCTGAACGTTGAGATGTTTAATACATGCAATATCATGAACATGATAGAAAAACCGGATGTGAATAAAAAAATGAGCACAAGCGTTCCAAGGCGTCTGCATGACGTTCGACATAACAAAGAAGGTGTATTAGCAGTACATTTTTCACACAACAGCAGCAATCAATGTGAAAACTACTACCCATATCGGACTAGACCGTTAAATAAACCAGAAAATGGAGGAAATCGAATGATTGCTCCCAACCATCCAGCAGAATACTCATATAATCCGGTGCACTTTCGTTTTGGAGTTTACTTTTTCCGGATACCAAGATTTTGAAATACAATTGAAAGTCGCTTTTTTCCTTGAGAATGCTCAGGGGAGGAAATCCTCTGCGTGGAGGCTAAACCTATCGTTTATCGGGTTTTTCGGGGGTGGAAATCAGTCTCAACCCTATGTGGACGGTGCAGCCTGCGGCTGCACCGTCGCTCAGGGGAGGAAATCCCCTGCGTGGAGGCTAAATCTATCGTGTATCGGGAATTCCGGGGGTGGAAATCGTTACACCGTGAATGAACACAACACGTAGAGCTCGACGAACATGCGATTTCAAACAATAGTGTTAATCTCCCTTTGCAATTACTTGTTTTCATTGTTTCAATGTAAGTAGCTGTATTCCCATTAGCACCTATTGATTCCTCATTCGTTTCGCTAGTCAGTGTTGCGTCGGGGCTGAAATGATAGTGATAAGCTGGGCCGCGCCGCGACCGCGCGCGGAGCAGGTCCGACCCCCGAAGCTCCATACCGGTATTCCTATTCGAAACTTCAGACTTACTCCTTGAGGGAAGCATTCGAGTGCTCTTATCCAGCCCACCCTCCCCCCAAATCGGCTCACTCCACTTGGCTTCAAAAATTTCTAAGTTTTTACTTCCATTTTGTTAGGCCTTGAACACCGGTGGTGCTGTTTTCCTACTTGCTGGTCTGTGGACAACCTCACCTGCTGACCCCTGGAGAACGACGGTGCATGAGTGAAGACACACCGCTCTCCGCTTCTTTTATACCCTATCCTTTATCACTTGGTTATCATCAATTTTGTTTGCGCTAGCCAAATGGTGGGGTGGGGGGAGGGGGGGTGGGCTGTATAACATTATTCGGAGCATGCTACTCCACAGGCCCACATTTCATCACGTAGAAAAGTGGATGGAGATGTTTTCCACATTCTTATCATGACCATTGAATTACGGTGGATGAAATCTGCGGTTTGAATTTTATAATTTTCTATTGCGGCGTGTTTCCCCGCACCGCAGTGCGAGAGCAGTTGCGGTAAAAAACGGCCGATCCCAACCCTTCAATACAAAGCGTAAAACGAAAACAAAACATCTAACTCGTTATAACTTGCTCCGACGTGGTATCGATGATTTGTCGGTCGGCCGACTTCGCAATGCGGGCCGCACCGACGTCGCCGCCCTTAACATGACGAACGGCTTGTCGCGCAAATTGTTCGTCTGGGGGTTATTTGGAGTGCTCAAAACGAATCTGATGTCAGTTTATCGATTTTTGACGGCTTACGGTAGATTATAGTGGGTATACGGTAGTTTGGTCGCAGCCTCAGATTTGTCTCAAAGTTTCTACGATTTGAGCCACACCTGTCATCCCATTACAGAAATCGTCGAAAGTCGATTTTGCCTTAAAATTTTTCTGCCGGTGGGAAGCTTCGAACAAATTTAGTCGAAAGCTTTGAAAAAACGACAAGTGAACCTCACAAGCACGCTCATGCCGATCATTTTTTCCGCAGGACTACCGTAACCCTCCTTCAGAATTTTTCCAAGTGTCAGCACATCTTAATAGCCAACAAACATGTTTGCACAATTTCGACCTCCTTAGCCACTCCCCAGTGGCTTCTCGAGGAGAGCGGTGTGTGAATGAATGCATTCCGCTCCTCCGCTCTTTTATACCCAGCATGTTATGAGCGTGTGTTTACATTCGTTATCATGTTTTGTTCAAGAATGGTTACGGTAGCCCTGCGGAAAAAGTGATCGGCATGGGCGTGCTTTTGTGAACTTCAGATTCGTGATTAGCACTCCAAATAACCCCCAGGGCGAATTTGAAGTCAAATCTGGAATATTTTTCTAAAACGCTTCGAGAGCCCTCTCTAATTGGTAAAGTTTGTCCGAATGACAATGGCGGCCCAAGCGGCCGGCGTGCTTTGCAGGCGGCCGTCGGGTTCGCCGCTCTCGGACGAGCATGCAAAACGCCCCCCCCCAAGCCTTCGACTACGAGCGGGGCCGGCACCGGCTGGCCGCAAACAATGCGCCGATCAATCAGCTCTGCAGAAGTGAGGAGGGGGGATGGCCGCCGTTGGAATCCAACACTTGTCCGAGAACGGTACATGCGACGGCCGCATGCCAATCATGCCGCCCGCGTGGGCCGCCAGTCTTAACAAAGCTTGGAAAATGTTCATTCACCCAAACTTTGTCTAGGGGGTTAGTTTTGGGCGCTGTACACGATTATGTATCCTGTTACTGTTTCCGGATTTTCGTAAAAATGATGCGCTTTTTGGAGGGTGCAATAGGTACGAAAATCAGAGAAAAAACGCCTATAACTTCATTCAGAGTGGGTCCAGGCAGCTGCGATGGGCATGTTCGGACTTTTTTTTCCAGAAATGGTTCTAGAAAAGCCCATTTCATTTGGAATGGTTACCATCCTACAATAACCTTCATTTCCGAGCTACTCGCAGTCGCATTATCACTATCGTAGACGCGGAGCGGTTGTTTTTCGAAAAAAGCAACTATGAAAATGAAGAAATCATTCTCAAAACCGCACCACTTCTATGATAGTGATGCCCAACCCTGCGAGTAGCAAGGAAATGGAGGATATATATTTTGGGAAATTTGTGTGTGCGTGTGTGTATGTACAGTACCGTGCAAAATTCTATTCGCGTGGGATTTCAGCGATTAATGTTTTTATACATATCTTGGCTTGCCCTTAGCGAAACTTGATGAAACTTTGGTATGTTATGGGGCATCACAACCCTTGTTTCACACATGCAGAAAATCGGTTTTTGAGCGTGCAGTTTTTAAATATGGAATTTTTTTAACACTTTGTGGTAATATCTCAAATTAGGACTATTCCTTCAAAACATGGCCATTATAAATCCAAACCCGTAGCAGTTATTTGCCATTCGAAGGTCTTCGGAACCGTTGTATAGCTTTGTGAGAGAATAGTCTCTATCAGTCTCTATCAGATTTTTTCTGAAAACCGAAAATTGAACAGGCTGGAGTTAATTTTTGGAAATTCACCTCTATAAAATTATTCACCCCAGAACCATTACAAGATATGTGCTTCATAGGCTTTGACAAAGTACAACGGAAACATTGATTTCGCTCTTTTCCGATAACGTCAAAGAGAGATACTCAATAGGTGCAATATCGCATTATTTTCTTTCGACTTTATTTCAAAAAAAATTGTGATGGAAATCAATCCTTTACAAGGTTCTGCGACGGCTCTGAAGACCTTCGAATGGCAAATATTTGCTACGGGTTTGAAGCTGTAATTGCCATGTTTTGAAGAAATATTCCTAATTTGAGATAATCCCACAAAATGATGAACAAATTCCATATTTAAAAACTGTACGCTCAAAAACCAATTTTATGTATATGTAAAGCAAGGGTTGTGATGCCCCATAACTTAAACTAAAGTTTCACCAAGTTTCGCTAAGGGCAAGTCAAGATACGTATAAAAACATTACTCGCGGAAACGCTACGCGAATAGACTTTTGCACGGTACTGTACTGTATGTATGTATGTATGTATGTATGTATGTATGTATGTATGTATGTATGTATGTATGTATGTATGTATGTATGAGTATGTATGTATGTATGTATGTATGTATGTATGTATGTATGTATGTATGTATGTATGTATGTATGTATGTATGTATGTATGTATGTATGTATGTATGTATGTATGTATGTATGTATGTATGTATGTATGTATGTATGTATGTATGTATGTATGTATGTATGTATGTATGTATGTATGTATGTATGTATGTATGTATGTATGTATGTATGTATGTATGTATGTATGTATGTATGTATGTATGTATGTATGTATGTATGAATAATGTATGTATGTATGTATGTATGTATGTATGTATGTATGTATGTATGTATGTATGTATGTATGTATGTATGTATGTATGTATGTATGTATGTGTGCGTTTCTCTGTGTGTTTGTTTGACCGTTTATTCGGCTTGACTTTCAAGGCGGGCAACCCTACGGGGTGGGTGGGCTCCGAAAGTGGGCAGGACGTCAGGGTAAGGGTGCAGAACCTTAGTAGTGGTGCGCAGTGCATCATAGGAAGGGTGCAGGACCCAAATGGTAGTGCGCCAGACGCCGTAGAGTGTGTGCGGGACCCAAGTGTGAGTGCGCCGAACGCAGTAGGAAGTGTGCGGGATCTAAGTGGTAGTGCACAGGACGCCGTAGAAAGTGTACGGGACCCAAGTGGGAGTGCGCCGGACGCCGTAGAATGTGTGCGGGACTCAAGTGGGAGTGCGCTTAACGCAGTAGGAAGTGTGCGGAATTCACGTGGTAGTGCACAGGACGCCGTAGAAAGTGTACTGGACCCAAGTGGGAGCGCGCCGGACGCCGTAGGAAGTGTGCGGAATCCACGTGGTAGTGCACAGGACGCCGTAGAAAGTGTACGGGACCCAAGTGGGAGAGCGCCGGACGCCATAGAATGTGTGCGGGACCCAAGTCGGGGTGCGCCGGACGCCATAGGAAGTGTGCGGGACCCGAGTGAGAGTGCGCCGGACGCCGTAGAAAGTGTGCGGGAACCAAGTGAAAGTGCGCAGGACCCCGTAGAAAGTGTGTGGGATTCAAGTGAGATTGCGCAAGACGCCGTATAAAAGTGTGCGGAGCCCATGTGGGAGTGTGCCGAGCGCCGTAGGAAGTGTGCGGGATCCAAGTGCGAGTGCGCAGGACGCCGTAGAAAGTGTGCGGGATCCAAGTGGGGGGGGGCACCGGACGCCATGAAAAGTGTGCGGGACCCAAGTGGGAGAGCGCCGGACGCCATAGAAAGTGTGCGGGACCCGAGTGAGAGTGCGCCGGGCGCCGTAGAAAGTGTGCGGGAACCAAGTGGGAGTGCGCCGAACGCTGTGGGAAATGTGCGGGACCCAAGCTGGAGAGCACCGGACCCCGTATAAAGTGTGCGGGACCCAAGTGAGACTGCACCGGACGCCATAGGAAGTGTGCGGGACCCGAGTGAGAGTGCGCCGGACACCGTAGAAAGTGTGCGTGAACCTAGTGGAAGTGCGCCGAACGCCGTAGGAAGTGTACGGGACCCAAGCGGAGTGCGCCGGACGCAGTAGAAGTGTGCGGGATTCGCACGGACGCCGTAGAATTGTACGGGACCCAAGTGGGAGTGCGCCGGACGCCGTAGAATGTGTGTGGAGTTCAAGTGAAAGTGCGCAGGACCCCGTAGAAATTGTGTGGAATTCAAGTGGGATTGCGCAAGACGCCGTATAAAGTGTGCGGGACCCAAGTGGGAGTGCGCCGGACGCCGTAGAATGTGTGTGGAGTTCAAGTGGTAGTGGACAGGACGCCGCAGAAAGTGTAGGGGACCCAAGTGGAAGGGCGCCGAACGCAGTAGGAAGTGTGCGGGATCCAAGTGGGAGTGCGCAAGACGCCGTATAAAAGTGTGCGGGGCCCAAGTGGGAGTGCGCCGAACGCCGTAGGAAGTGTGCGGGATCCAAGTGCGAGTTCGCAGGACGCCGTAGAAAGTTTGCGGGACCCAAGTGGTGGGGGGAGCGCCGGACGCCATGGAAAGTGTGCGGGACCCAAGTGGGAGAGCGCCAGACGCCATGGAAAGTGTGCGGGACCCAAGTGGGAGAGCGCCGGACGCCATAGAAAGTGTGCGGGACCCAAGTCGGGGTGCGCTGGACGCCATAGAAAGTGTGCGGGACCCGAGTGAGAGTGCGCCGGACGCCGTAGAAAGTGTGCGGGAACCAAGTGGAAGTGCGCCGAACGCCGTAGAAAGTGTGCGGGACCCAAGTGGGAGTGCGCTTAGCGCAGTAGGAATTGCGCGTGATCTAAGTGGGAGTGCGACGAACGCAGTAGGAAGTGTGCGGAATTCAAGTGGTAGTGCACAGGACGCCGTAGGAATTGTACGGGATCCAGGAGTGCCGGACGCCGTAGAATGTGTGCGGGACCCAAGTGGGAGTGCGCCGGACGCCGTAGAAAGTGTGCGAAATTCAGAGTGGGAGTGCGCAGGACGCCGTAGAAAGTGCACGGGACCCAAGTGTGAGCGCCGACGCCGTAGGAATGTGTGCGGGACCCAAGTGGAGTGCGCCGGACGCCGTAGAAAGTGTGCGGGACCTGAAGTGGGAGTGCGCCGGACGCCATAGAAAGTGTGCGGGATTCAAGTGGAGTGCGCCGGACGCCGTGGAAAGTGTGCGGGACCCAAGTGTGGGAGTGCGCCGGACGCCATGAGAAAGTGTGCGGGACCCAAGTGGTGAGTGCGCCGGACGCCGTAGAAAGTGTGCGGGACCCAACGGGAGTGCGCCGGACGCCGTAGAAAGTGTGCGGGATCCAGTGGAGTGCGCCGAACGCCGTAGAAAGTGTGCGGGATCAAGTGGAGTGCACCGGACGCCGTAGAAAGTGTGCGGGACCCAAGTGGGAGTGCGCCGGACGCCGTAGAAAGTGTGTAGAAAGTGTGCGGGACCCAAGTGAGGAAGTGCCGGACGCCGTAGGAAGAGTGCGGGACCCGAGTGAGAGTGCGCCGGACGCCGTGGAAAGTGTGCGGGAACCAAGTGGGAGTGCGCTTAACGCAGTAGGAACTGCGCGTGATCTAAGTGGGAGTGCGACGAACGCAGTAGGAAGTGTGCGGGATTCAAGTGGTAGTGCACAGGACGCCGTAGAAAGTTGTGGATCAAGTGGGAGTGCGCCGGACGCCGTAGGAAGTGATATTGCGAGTTCAAGTGGGAGTGCGCTGGACGCCGTAGGAAAGTGTGCGGGACCCAGTGGGAGTGCGCCGGACGCCGTAGGAATTGTACGATCCGGAGTGCGCTGGACGCCAGAAAGTGTGGAGTTCAAGTGGTAGTGCGCCGGACGCCGTAGAGAAAGTGTGCGGGACCCAAGTGGGAGTGCGCCGAACGCCGTAGAAAGTGTGTGGGATTCAAGTGGGAGTGCGCAGACGCCGTAGAAAGTGTGGGATTCAAGTGCGATTGCGCAGGACGCCGTAGAAAGTGTGCGGGACCCAAGTGGGAGCGCCGGACGCCATGGAAAGTGTGCGGGACCCAAGTGGGAGTGCGCCGGACGCCATAGAAGTGTGCGGGACCCAAGTGGGGAGTGCGCCGAACGCCGTAGGAAGTGTGCGGGATCCAAGTGCGAGTGCGCAGGACGCAGTAGAAAGTTTGCGGGACCCAAGTGGTGGGGGGAGCGCCGGACGCCATGGAAAGTGTGCGGGACCCAAATGGGAGAGCGCCGGACGCCATGGAAAGTGTGCGGGACCCAAGTGAGACTGCGCAGGACCCCGTAGAAAGTGTGAGGGACCCAAGTGGGAGTGCGTTGGACCCCGTAGAAAGTGTGGTGGACCCAAGTGGGAGAGCGCCGGACGCCGTATAAAGCGTGCGGGACATAAGTGGAAGTGCGCCGAACCCAGTAGGAAGTGTGCGGGATCCAAGTGGGAGTGCGCAAGACGCCGTATAAAAGTGTGCGGGGCCCAAGTGGGAGTGCGCCGAACGCCGTAGGAAGTGTGCGGGATCCAAGTGCGAGTGCGCAGGACGCCGTAGAAAGTGTACGGGACCCAAGTGGGAGTGCGCCGGACGCCGTAGAATGTGTGCGGGACCCAAGTGGGAGTGCGCTTAACGCAGTAGGAATTGCGCGTGATCTAAGTGGGAGTGCGACGAACGCAGTAGGAAGTGTGCGGGATTCAAGTGGTAGTGCACAGGACGCCGTAGGAATTGTACGGGATCCAAGTGGGAGTGCGCCGGACGCCGTAGAATGTGTGTGGAGTTCAAGTGGTAGTGCACAGGACGCCGTAGAAAGTGTAGGGGACTCAAGTGCGAGTGCGCAGGACGCCGTAGAAAGTGTATGGGACCCAAGTGGGAGTGCGCCGGACGCCGTAGAATGTGTGCGGGACCCAAGTGGGAGTGCGCCGGACGCCGTAGAAAGTGTGCGGGAACCAAGTGGAAGTGCGCCGAACGCCGTAGAAAGTGTGCGGACCCAAGTGGGTGCGCCGGACGCCGTAGAAAGTGTGCGGGACCCGCGGGAGTGCGACGGACGCCGTAGAAAGTGTAGGTGGACCCAAGTGGGAGTGCGCCGGACCCCGTAGAAAGTGTGTGGGATTCAAGTGGGATTGCGCAAGACGCCGTATAAAGTGTGCGGGACCCAAGTGGGAGTGCGCCGGACGCCGTAGAAAGTGTGCGGGACCCAAGTGGGAGTGCGCCGAATGCAGTAGGAAGTGTTCGGGATCCAAGTCGGAGGGCGCAAGACGCCGTAGGAAGTGTGTGGGATCCAAGTGCGATTGCGCAGGACGCCGTAGAAAGTGTGCGGGATCCAAGGGGGGGGGGAGCACCGGACGCCATGGAAAGTGTGCGGGACCCAAGTGGGAGAGCGCCGGACGCCATAGAAAGTGTGCGGGACCCAAGTGGGAGTGTGCCGAACGCAGTAGGAAGTGCCCGTGATCTAAGTGGGAGTGCGCTGAACGCAGTAGGAAGTGTGCGGGATTCAAGTGGTAGTGCACAGAACGCCGTAGAAAGTGTACGGGACCCAAGTGGGAGTGCGCCGGACGCCGTAGAATGTGTGCGGGACCCAAGTGGGAGTGCGCTAAACGCAGTAGGAAGTGCGCGTGATCTAAGTGGGAGTGCGACGAACGCAGTAGGAAGTGTGCGCGATTCAAGTGGTAGTGCGCAGCACGTCGTAGGAATTGTACGAACCCAAGTGGGAGTGCGCCGGACGCCGTAGAATGTGTGCGGGATTCAAGTGGTAGTGCACAGGACGCCGTATAAAGTGTACGGGACCCAAGTGGGAGTGCGCCGGACGCCGTAGAATGTGTGCGGGACCCAAGTGGGAGTGCGCTTAACGCAGTAGGAAGTGCGCGTGATTTAAGTGGGAGTGCGACGAACGCAGTAGGAAGTGTGCGCGATTCAAGTGGTAGTGCACAGGACGCCGTAGGAGTTGTACGAACCCAAGTGGGAGTGCGCAGGACGCCGTAGAATGTGTGTGGAATTAAAGTGGTAGTGCACAGGACGCCGTAGAAAGTGTAGGGGACCCAAGTGGGAGAGCGCCGGACGCCATAGAATGTGTGCGGGACCCAAGTCGGGGTGCGCCGGACGCCATAGAAAGTGTGCGGGACCCGAGTGAGAGTGCGCCGGACGCCGTAGAAAGTGTGCGGGAACCGAGTGAAAGTGCGCAGGACCCCGTAGAAAGTGTGCGGGACCCAAGTGGGAGTGCGCCGGACGCCGTAGAATGTGTGCGGGACCCAAGTGGGAGTGCGCCGGACGCCGTAGAATTGTGTGGAATTCAAGTGGTAGTGTACAGGACGCCGTAGAAAGTGTAGGGGACCCAAGTGGGAGAGCGCCGAACGCAGTAGGAAGTGTGCGGGATCCAAGTGGGAGTGCGCAAGACGCCGTATAAAAGTGTGCGGAGCCCAAGTGGGAGTGCGCCTAACGCCGTAGGAAGTGTGCGGGATCCAAATGCGAGTGCGCAGGACGCCGTAGAAAGTGAGCGGGACCCATGTGGGGGGGGGGAGCACCGGACGCCATGGAAAGTGTGCGGGACCCAAGTGGGAGAGCGCCGGACGCCATAGAAAGTGTGCGGGACCCAAGTGGGAGAGCGCCGAACGCAGTAGGAAGTGTGCGGGATCCAAGTGGGAGTGCGCTGAACGCCGTAGGAAGTGTGCGGGATTCAGAGTGGTAGTGCACAGGACGCCGTAGAAAGGTGTAGGGACCCAAGTGGGAGTGCGCCGGACGCCGTAGAAAGTGTGCGGGACCCAAGTGGAGTGCGCCGGACGCCGTAGAAAGTGTGCGGGACCCAGAGTGGGAGTGCGCAAGAACGCAGTAGGAAGTGTTGATCCAAGTGGGAGTGCTGCGACGAACGCAGTAGGTGTGCGGGATTCAGCGAAGTGCAGCAGGACGCGCGTAGGAAGTGTGCAGGATCCAAGTGGGAGTGCGCCGGACGCGTGAAAGTTTGCATTGCGAGTTCAGCGGTAGAGGGGATCAAGTGGGGTGCGCGAACGCCGTAGGAAGGGGGCGGGATCCAAGCTGGGGAGCGCTGGACCCCGTGTAAAGTGTGCGGGACCCAAGTGAGACTGCGCAGGACCCCGTAAAAAGTGTGAGGGACCCAAGTGGGAGTGCGTTGGACCCCGTAGAAAGTGTAGTGGACCCAAGTGGGAGAGCGCAAGACGCCGTATAAAAGTATGCGGGACCCAAGTGGGAGTGCACCGAATGCCGTAGGAAAGGTGCGGGATCCAAGTGCGAGTGCGCAGGACGCCGTAGAAAGTGTGCGGGACCCAAGTGGGGGGGGGAGCGCCGGACGTCATGGAAAGTGTGCGATACCCAAGTGGGAGTGCGCCGGACCCCGTAGAAAGTGTGGTGGACCCAAGTGGGAGAGCGCCGGACGCTGTAGAAAGTGTGCGGGACATAAGTGAAAGTGCGCCGGACGCAGTAGGAAGTGTGCGGGATCTAAGTGGGAGTGCGCCGGACGCAGTAGGAAGTGTGCGGGATTCAAGTGGGAGTGCGCACAGGACGCCGTAGAAAGTGTGCGGGACCCAAGTGGGGTGAGCGCCGAACGCAGTAGGAAGTGTGCGGATCCAAGTGGGAGTGCGCCGGACGCCGTAGAAAGTGTGCGGGGCCCAAGTGGAGTGCGCCGGACGCCGTAGGAAGTGTGCGGAATTCACGTGGTAGTGCACAGGACGCAGTAGAAAGTGTGCGGGACCCAAGTGGGGGGGGGGGGAGCGCCGGACGCCATGGAAATTGTGCGGGACCCAAGTGGGAGAGCGCCGGACGCTATGGGAAGCGTGCGGGACCCAAGCTGGAGAGCACCGGACGCCACAGAAAGTGTGCGGGACCCAAGTGGGAGTGCGCCGGACGCCGTAGAAAGTGTGTGCGGGACCCAAGTGGAGAGTGCGCCGGACGCCGTAGAAAGCGTGCGGGACCCAAGTGGAAGAGCGCCGAACGCCGTAGAAGTGTGCGGGACCCAAGTGAGAGACTGCAGGACGCCATAGGAAGTGTGCGGGACCCGAGTGAGAGTGCGCCGGACACCGTAGAAAGTGTGCGGGAACCAAGTGGAAGTGCGCCGAACGCCGTAGGAAGTGTACGGGACCCAAGCGGGGTGCGCCGGACGGCGTAGAATGTGGTCGGGACCCAAGTGGGAGTGCGCTTGGACCACGGTAGGAAGTGCGCGTGATTCAAGTGGGAGTGCGCCGGACGCCGTAGAAAGTGTGCGGGACCCAAGTGGAAGTGCGCCGAACGCCGTAGGAAGTGTGCGGGACCCAAGTGGGAGTGCGCCGGACGCCGTATAAAAGTGTGCGGGACCCAAGTGGAGTGCGCCGAACGCCGTAGGAAGTGCGCGGGATCCAAGTGCGAGTGCGCAGGACGCCGTAGAAAGTGTGCGGGATTCAAGTGGAGGCGCTGGACATCGTGGAAAATGTGCGGGACACAAGTGGGAGTGCGCCGGACGCCGTAGAAAGTGTGGTGGACCCAAGTGGGAGAGCGCCGGACGCCGTAGAAAGTGTGCGGGACCCAAGTGGGAGTGCGCCGGACGCCATAGAAAGTGTGCGGGACCCAAGTGGGAGTGCGCCGGACGCCGTAGGAAGTGTGCGGGATCTAAGTGGGAGTGCGCCGAACGCCGTAGGAAGTGTGCGGGATTCAAGTGAGAGTGCGCCGGACGCCGTAGAAAGTGTGCGGGACCCGAGTGAGAGTGCGCCGGACGCCATAGAAAGTGTGCGGGACCCGAGTGAGAGTGCGCTGGACACCGTAGAAAGTGTGCGGGACCCAAGTGGAAGTGCGCCGAATGCCGCAGGAAGTGCACGGGATCCATGTGGGAGTGCGCCAGCCGAGGTAGAAAGTGTGCGGGACTCAAGTGGGAGTGCGCAGGATGCCGTGGAAAGTGTGCGGGACCTGAGTGAGTGCGCCGGACGCCGTAGAAAGTGTGCGGGACCCGAGTGAGAGTGCGCCGGACGCCATAGGAAGTGTGCGGGATACAAGTGGGAGAGCGCCGGATGCCGTAGAAAGTGTGCGGGATTCAAGTGGTAGTGCACAGGACGCCGTAGAAAGTGTGCGGGACCCAAGTGGGAGTGCGCCGGACGCCGTAGAAAGTGTGCGGGACCCAAGTGGGAGTGCGCCGGACGCCGTAGAAAATGTGCGGACCCAAGTGGGAGTGCGCCGGACGCAGGAAGTGCGCGTGATCTAAGTGGGAGTGCGACGAACGCAGTAGGAAGTGTGCGGGATTCAAGTGGGAGTGCGCACAGGACGCCGTAGAAAGTGTGCGGGACCCAAGTGGGAGTGCGCGGGACGCCATAGAAAGTGTGCGGGACCCAAGTGAAAGTGAACAGGACGCCGTAGAAAGTGTGCGGGACCCAAGTGGGAGGGAGCGGGACGCGGTAGGAAGTGTGCGGGACCCAGAAGTGGGAGTGCGCCGGACGCCAGAAAGTGTGCGGGATCAGGTGGGAGTGCGCCGGACGCCGTAGAAAGTGTGCGGGACATCAAGTGGGAGTGCGCCGGACGCCGTAGGAAGTGCGCGTGATCAAGTGGGAGTGCGACGAACGCCGTAGTAATTGTACGGGATTCAAGTGGTAGTGCGCAGGACGCCGTAGTAATTGTACGGGACCCAAGTGGGAGTGCGCCGGACGCCGTAGAATGTGTGGAGTTCAAGTGGTAGTGCAGAGGACGCTGTAGAAAGTGTACGGGACCCAAGTGGGAGTGCGCCGTACGCCATAAAATGTGTGCGTGACCCGAGTGGGAGTGCGCCGGACGCCGTATAAAGTGTGCGGAATCCAAGTAGGAGTGCGCCGGACCCCGTAGAAAGTGTGGTGGACCCAAGTGGGAGAGCGCCGGACGCTGTAGAAAGTGTACGGGATCAAGTGGGAGTGCGCCGGACGCCGTAGAAAGTGTGCGGGACCCAAGTGGGAGTGCGCCGAACGCCGTAGGAAGTGTGCGTGATCTAAGTGGGAGTGCGACGAACGCAGTAGAAAGTGTGCGGGATTCAAGTGGTAGTGCACAGGACGCCGTAGAAGTGTGCGGGACCCAAGTGGGAGTGCGCCGGACGCCGTAGAAAGTGTGCGGGACCCAAGTGGGAGTGCGCCGAACGCAGTAGGAGGTGTGCGGGATCCAAGTGGGAGTGCGCCGAACGCCGTAGGAAGTGTGCGGGACCCAAGTGGGGTGCGCCGGACGCCGTAGAAAGTGTGCGGGACCCAAGTGGGAGTGCGCCGGACGCCGTAGGAAGTGTGCGGGACCCAAGTGGTAGTGCGCCGGACGCCGTAGAAAGTGTACGGGACCCAAGTGGGAGTGCGCCGTACGCCATAAAATGTGTGCGGGACCCGAGTGGGAGTGCGCCGAACGCAGTAGAAAGTGTGCGGGAACCAAGTGGAAGTGCGCCGAACGCCGTAGGAAGTGTACGGGACCCAAGTGGGGTGCGCCGGACGTCGTAGAATGTGTGCGGGGCCCAAGTGGGAGTGCGCAGGACGCCGTAGAAAGTGTGCGGGACCCAAGAGTGGGAGTGCGCAGGACGCTGTAGAATGTGTGTGGGACCCCAGTGGGAGTGCGCCAGACGCCGTAGAAAGTGCGCGTGACCCAAGTGGGAGTGCGCCGAACGCAGTAGGAAGTGTGCGGGATCCAAGTGGTGAGTGCGCAGGACGCCGTATAAAGTGTGCGGGACCCAAGTGGGAGTGCGCCGGACGCCGTAGAAAGTGTGCGGGACCCAAGTGTGAGTGCGCCGGACGCCGTAGAATGTGTGCGGGATTCAAGTGGTAGTGCGTAGGACGTCGTAGAAAGTGTGCGGGACCCAAGTGGGAGTGCGCCGAACGCCGTAGGAAGTGTGCGGGATTCAAGTGGGAGTGCGTCGGACGCCGTATGAAGTGTGCGGGACCCGAGTGAGAGTGCGCCGGACGCCGTATAAAGTGTGCGGGATCCAAGTGGGAGTGCGCTGAACGCCGTAGGAAGTGTGCGGGATCCAAGTGGGAGTGCGCAGGACGCCGTAGGAATGTGTGCGGGACCCAGAGTGGGAGTGCGCCGAACGCAGTAGGAAGTGTGCGGGATTCAAGTGGTAGTGCGCAGGACGCCGTAGAAAGTGTGCGGATCCAAGTGGGAGTGCGCCGGACGCCGTAGGAAGTGTGCGGAGTTCAAGTGGGAGTGCGCCGGGCGCCGTAGAAAGTGTGCGGGACCCAAGTGGGAGTGCGCCGGACGCCGTATAAAGTGTGCGGGACCCAAGTGGGACTGCTCGGACTCCGTAGAAAGTGTGCGGAGTTCAAGTGGTAGTGCGCCGGACGCCGTAGAAAGTGTGCGGGACCCAAGTGGGAGTGCGCCGGACGCCGTAGAAAGTGTGTGGGATTCAAGTGGCAGTGCGCCGGACGCCGTAGCAAGTGTGTGGGATCCAAGTGGGAGTGCGCCGGACGCCGTAGAAAGTGTGCGGGACCCAAGTGAGTGCGCCGGACGCCGTAGAATGTGTGCGGGACCCAAGTGGGAGTGCGCTTAACGCAGCAGGAACTGCACGTGATCTAAGTGGGAGTGCGACGAACGCAGTAGGAAGTGTGCGGGATTCAAGTGGTAGTGCACAGGACGCCGTAGAAAGTGTGCGGGAACCAAGTGAAAGTGCGCAGGACCCCGTAGAAAGTGTACGGGACCCAAGTGAGTGCGCCGGACGCCGTAGAAAGTGTGCGGGATCCAAGTGGGAGTGCGCTTAACGCCGTAGGAAGTGCGCGTGATCTAAGTGGGAGTGCGACGAACGCAGTAGGAAGTGTGCGGGATTCAAGTGGTAGTGCGCAGGACGCCGTAGAAAGTGTGCGGGACCCAAGTGGGAGTGCGCCGGACGCCGTAGAAAGTGTGCGGGACCCAAGTGGGTGCGCCGGACGCCGTAGAAAGTGTGCGGGACCCAAGTGGGAGTGCGCCGGACGCCGTAGAAAGTGTGCGGGACCCAAGTGGGAGTGCGCCGAACGCAGTAGGAAGTGCGCGGGATTCAACTGGTAGTGCACAGGACGCCGTAGAAAGTGTACGGGACCCAAGTGGGCGTGCGCCGTACGCCATAAAATGTGTGCGGGACCCGAGTGGGAGTGCGCCGAACGCAGTAGGAAGTGCGTGTGATCTAAGTGGGAGTGCGACGAACGCACGCAGTAGGAAGTGTGCGGGATTCAAGTGGTAGTACACAGGACGCCGTAGGAATTGTACGGGATCCAAGCGGGAGTGCGACGAACGCAGTAGGAAGTGTGCGGGATTCAAGTGGTAGTGCGCAGGACGCAGTAGGTAGTGCGCGTGATCTAAGTGGGAGTGCGACGAACGCAGTAGGAAGTGCGCGGGATTCAACTGGTAGTGCACAGGACGCCGTAGAAAGTGTACGGGACCCAAGTGGGCGTGCGCCGTACGCCGTAGATAGTGTGCGGGACCCAAGTGGGAGTGCGCCGGACGCCATAGAAAGTGCGCGTGATCTAAGTGGGAGTGCGCCGGACGCCGTAGAAAGTGTGCGGGATTCAAGTGGGAGAGCGCCGGACGCCGTAGAAAGTGGGCGGGATCCAAGTGGGAGTGCGCAGGACGCCGTAGAAAGTGTGGGGGTCCAAGTGGGAGTGCGCAGGACGCCGTACAAAGTGGGCGGGACCCAAGTGGGAGAGCGCCGGACGCGCTAGGAAGTGGGCGGGATCCAAGTGCGAGTGCGCAGGGCGCCGTATAAAGTGTGCGGGACCCAAGTGGAAGTGCGCCGAACGCCCTAGGAAGTGTGCGGGACCCAAGTGGGAGTGCGCAGGACGCCACAGGAAGTGTGCGGGACCCAAGCGGGAGTGCGCCGGACGCCGTAGGAAGTGTGCGGGATTCAAGTGGTAGTGCACAGGACGCCGTAGAAAGTGTACGGGACCCAAGTGGGAGTGCGCCGGACGCCGTAGAATGTGTGCGGGACCCAAGTGGGAGTGCGCCGGACGCAGTAGGAAGTGTGCGGGATCCGAGTGAGAGTGCGCCGGACGCCGTAGGAAGTGTGCGGGATTCAAGTGGTAGTGCGCAGGACGCCGTAGGAAGTGTGCGGGACCCAAGTGGGAGTGCGCCGGACGCCGTAGAAAGTGTGCGGGACCCAAGTGAGTGCGCCGGACGCCGTAGAGAAGTGTGCGGGACCCAAGTGGGAGTGCGCTGGACGCCGTAGGAAGTGTGCGGGACCCAAGTGGGAGTGCGCCGAACGCCGTAGGAAGTGTGCGGGATTCAAGTGGGAGTGCGCCGGACGCCGTAGAAAGTGTGCGGGATCCAAGTGGGAGTGCGCCGGACGCCGTAGAAAGTGTGTGCGGGACCCAAGTGGGGTGCGCCGGACGCCGTAGGAAGTGTGCGGGATCAAGTGGGAGTGCGCCGGACGCCATAAATGTGCGGGACCCAAGTGGGAGTGCGCCGGACGCCGTAGGAAGTGTGCGGGATCAAGTGGGAGTGCGCAGAACGCCGTAGAAAGTGTGCGGGACCCAGAGTGGGAGTGCGCCGTACGCCATAAAATGTGTGCGGGACCCGAGTGGGAGTGCGCCGAACGCAGTAGGAAGTGTGCGGGACCCAAGTGGGAGTGTGCCGAACGCAGTAGGAAGTGCCCGTGATCTAAGTGGGAGTGCGCTGAACGCAGTAGGAAGTGTGCGGGATTCAAGTGGTAGTGCACAGGACGCCGTAGAAAGTGTACGGGACCCAAGTGGGAGTGCGCCGGACGCCGTAGAATGTGTGCGGGACCCAAGTGGGAGTGCGCCGGACGCCGTAGAATGTGTGCGGGACCCAAGTGGGAGTGCGCTTAACGCAGTAGGAAGTGCGAGTGATCTAAGTGGGAGTGCGACGAACGCAGTAGGAAGTGTGCGCGATTCAAGTGGTAGTGCGCAGGACGCCGTAGGAATTGTACGAACCCAAGTGGGAGTGCGCCGGACACCGTAGAAAGTGTGCGGGAACCAAGTGGAAGTGCGCCAAACGTCGTAGGAAGTGGGCGGGATCTGAGTGGGAGTGCGCTGGACGCCGTATAAAGTGTGCGGGACCCAAGTGGTAGTGCGCAGGACGCCGTAGAAAGTGTGAGGACCCAAGTGGGAGTGCGCCGGACGCCGTAGAAAGTGTGCGGGACCCAAGTGGGAGAGCGCAAGACGCCGTATAGAAAGTGTGCGGGACCCAAGTGGGAGTGCGCCGAACGCCGTAGGAAGTGTGCGGGATCCAAGTGGTAGTGCGCAGGACGCCGTAGAAAGTGTGCGGGACCCAAGTGGGAGTGCGCCGGACGCCGTAGAAAGTGTGCGGGACCCAAGTGGGAGTGCGCCGGACGCCGTAGAAGTGTGCGGGACCCAAGTGGGAGTGCGCCGGACGCAGTAGGAATTGCGCGTGATCTAAGTGGGAGTGCGACGAACGCAGTAGGAAGTGTGCGGGATTCAAGTGGGAGTGCGCCGGACGCCGTAGAAAGTGTACGGGATCCAAGTGGGAGTGCGCCGGACGCCGTAGAATGTGTGCGGGACCCAAGTGGGAGTGCGCTTAACGCAGTAGGAAGTGCCCGTGATCTAAGTGGGAGTGCGCTGAACGCAGTAGGAAGTGTGCGCGATTCAAGTGGTAGTGCGCAGGACGCCGTAGGAACTGTACGAACCCAAGTGGGAGTGCGCCGGACGCCGTAGAAAGTGTGCGGGACCCAAGTGGGAGTGCGCCGGGCGCCGTAGGATGTGTGCAGGGCCCAAGTGGGAGTGCGCCGAACGCCGTAGGAAGTGTGCGGGACCCAAGCTGGGAGTGCGCTGAACGCCGTAGGAAGTGTGGGGGACCCAAGTGGTAGTGCGCAGGACGCCGTAGAAAGTGTGCGCGACCCGAGTGAGAGTGCGCCGGACGCCGCAGAAAGTGCACGGGACCCAAGTGGGAGTGCGCAGGACGGCGTAGAAAGTGTGCGGGACCCAAGTGGGAGTGCGCCGGACGCCGTAGAAAGTGTGCGTGACCCACGTGGGAGTGCGCCGTACGCCGTAGAAAGTGTGCGTGACCCAAGTGGGAATGCGCCGGAGGCCGCAAAAAGTGTGCGGGGCCCAAGTGGGAGTGCGCAAGACGTCGTAGAAACTGTGTGGGACCCAAGTGGGAGTGCTCCGAACGCCGCAGAAAGTGTGTGTCACCCAAGTGGGACTGCTCCGAACGCTGCAGAAAGGGTGCGGAATTCAAGTGGGAGAGGCCTTAACATCGTGGAAAGTGTGGGGACCCAAGTGGGAGTGCGCCAGACGCCGTAGAAAGTGTGCGGGACCCAAGTGAGAGTGCTCCGGACGCCGTAGAAAGTGTGCGGGACCCAGAGTGAGAGTGCGCCGGACGCCGTAGAAAGTGTGCGGGACCCAAGTGGAGAGTGCGCCGGACGCCGTAGAAAGTGTGCGGGAACCAAGTGGGAGTGCGCCGAACGCCGTAGGAAGTGTGCGGGACCCAAGTGGAGTGCGCAGGACGCCGTAGAAAGTGTGCGGTGACCCAAGTGGGAGTGCGTGGACGCCGTAGAGTGTGCGGGACCCAAGTGAGTGCGCCGGACGCCGGAAGTGCGGCGTGGAGTGCGCCGGACGCCGTGAAAGTGTGCGGGACCCAAATGTGAAGTGCGCCGGACGCCGTAGAAAGTGTGCGGGACCCAAGTGGGAGTGCGCCGAACGCCGTAGAAAGTGCGCGGGATCTAGAGTGGGAGTGCGCCGAACGCAGTAGGAAGTGTGCGGGATTCAAGTGGTAGTGCGCAGGACGCCATAGAAAGTGTGCGGGACCCGAGTGAGAGTGCGCCGGACGCCGTATAAAGTGTGCGGGAACCAAGTGGAAGTGCGCCGAACGCCGTAGAAAGTGTGCGGGACCCAAGTGGGAGTGCGCTTAGCGCAGTAGGAATTGCGCGTGATCTAAGTGGGAGTGCGACGAACGCAGTAGGAAGTGTGCGGAATTCAAGTGGTAGTGCACAGGACGCCGTAGGAATTGTACGGGATCCAAGTGGGAGTGCGCCGGACGCCGTAGAATGTGTGCGGAGATCAAGTGGGAGTGCGCCGGACGCCGTAGAAAGTGTGCGTGATCCAGAGTGGGAGTGCGCCGAACGCCGTAGGAAGTGTGCGGGATTCAAGTGGTAGTGCGCAGGACGCCGTAGAAAGTGTGCGGGACCCAAGTGGGAGTGCGCCGGACGCCGTAGAAAGTGTGCGGGACCCAAGTGGGAGTGCGCCGGACGCCGTAGAAAGTGTGCGGGATCCAAGTGGGAGTGCGCCGGACGCCGTAGAAAGTGTGCGGGACCCAAGTGGGAGTGCGCCGGACGCCGTAGAAAGTGTGCGGGATCCAAGTGGGAGTGCGCCGAACGCCGTATAAGTGTGCGGGACCCAAGTGGGAGTGCGCCGGACGCCGTAGAAAGTGTGCGGGACCCAAGTGGGGTGCGCCGGACGCCGTAGAAAGTGTGCGGGACCCAAGTGGGAGTGCGCCGAACGCAGTAGGAAGTGTGCGGGATCCAAGTGGGAGTGCGCCGGACGCCGTAGAAAGTGTGCGGGATCCAAGTGGGAGTGCGCCGGACGCCGTAGGAAGTGTGCGGGATCCAAGTGGGGTGCGCCGGACGCCGTAGAAAGTGTGCGGGACCCAAGTGGGAGTGCGCCGGACGCCGTAGGAAGTGTGCGGGACCCAAGTGGGAGTGCGCCGGACGCCGTAGAAAGTGTGCGGGACCCAAGTGGGGGTGCGCCGGACGCCGTAGAAAGTGTGCGGGACCCAAGTGGGAGTGCGCCGAACGCCGTAGGAAGTGCGGGATCCAAGTGGGGTGCGCAGGACGCCGTAGAAAGTGCGGGATCCAAGTGGGAGTGCGCAAGGACGCCATAAAAGTGTGCGGGATCCCAAGTGGGGTGCGCCGGACGCAGTAGAGAAGTGTGCGTGGACCCAGAGTGGGAGTGCGCCGAACGCAGTAGGAAGTGTGCGGATTCAAAGTGGGAGTGCGCCGGACGCCGTAGAAAGTGTGCGGGACCCAAGTGGGAGTGCGCCGAACGCCGTAGGAATGTGTGCGGGATTCAAGTGGTAGTGCACAGGACGCCGTAGAAAGTGTGCGGGACCCAAGTGGGAGTGCGCCGGACGCCGTAGAAAGTGTGCGGGACCCAAATGTGAGTGCGCCGGACGCCGTAGAATGTGTGCGGGACCCAGAGTGGGAGTGCGCCGAACGCCGTAGGAAGTGCGCGGGATCTAAGTGGGAGTGCGCCGGACGCGGTAGGAAGTGTGCGGGATTCAAGTGGTAGTGCGCAGGACGCCGTAGAAAGTGTGCGGGACCCAAGTGGGAGTGCGCCGGACGCCGTAGAAAGTGTGCGGAGTTCAAGTGGGAGTGCGCTTAACGCCGTAGAAAGTGCGCGGGACCAGAGTGGGAGCGCGCCGGACGCCGTAGAAAGTGTGCGGGATCCAAGTGGGAGTGCGCAGGACGCCGTAGAAAGTGCGCGGAACCCAAGTGGGAGTGCGCCGGACGCCGCAGAAAGCGTGTTGGACCCAAGTGGGAGCGCGCCGGACGCCGCAGAAAATGTGTGGATCCAAGTGGGAGTGCGCCGGACGCCGTAGAAAGCCTGTGGGACCCATTTGGAAGTGCGCCGGACGCCGCAGAAAGTGTGTGGGATCCATATGGGAGTGCGCCGGACGCCGTAGAAAGTGGGCGGGATCTAAGTGGGAGTGCGCCGAACGCCGTAGGAAGTGTGCGAGATCCAAGTGGGAGTGCGCCGAACGCCGTAGGAAGTGTGCGGGATCTAAGTGGGAGTGCGCAGGACGCCGTAGGAAGTGTGCGGGATCCAAGTGGGCGTGCCCAGGGCGCCGTAGAAAGTGTGCGTGGTCCGAGTGGGAGTGCGCCGAACGCAGTAGGGAGTGTGGGGGATTCAAGTGGTAGTGCACAGGACGCCGTAGAAAGTGTACGGGACCCAAGTGGGAGTGCGCCGGACGCCATAGAATAGTGTGCGGGACCAAGTGGGAGTGCGCCGAACGCCGTAGGAAAGTGTGCGGGACCCAAGTGGGGTGCGCAGGACGCAGTAGGAAGTGTGCGCGTGATTCAAGTGGGAGTGCGCCGAACGCCGTAGGAAGTGTGCGGGATCCAAGTGGGAGTGCGCCGGACGCCGTAGAAAGTGTGCGGGATCAAGTGGGAGTGCGCCGGACGCCGTAGAAAGTGTGCGGCACCCATATGAGAGTGCGCCGGACGCCGTAGAAAGTGTGCGGTGTCCAAGTGGGAGTGCGCCGAACGCAGTAGGAAGTGTGCGGGATTCAAGAGGAAGTGTGCAGGATGCCGTAGAGATATTAGCGAGATCTCAAGTGTGGTAGTGCACATGGACGCCATGTAGGTTTATATAAAGTGTGGAGGACCCAAGTGGTAGTGCGCCAGACGCCGTAGAAAGTGTGCGGGACCCAAATGGGAGTGTGCCGAACGCAGTAGGAATTGTGCGGGATCCAAGAGAGTGCGCCGGACGCCGTCGAAAGTGTGCGGGATGCAAGTGGGAGCGCGCAGAACGCCGTAGAAAGTGTGCGGGACCCAAATGGGAGTGTGCCGAACGCAGTAGAAAGTGTGCGGGACCCAAGTGGGAGTGCGCAAGACGTCGTGGAAAGTGTGCGTGATCCAAGTGGGAGTGCGCCGAACGCAGTAGGAAGTGCGCGTGATCTAAGTGGTAGTGCACAGGACGCCGTAAAAAGTGTACGGGACCCAAATGTGAGTGCGTCGGGCACCGTTCAAGGTGTGCGGGACCCAAGTGGTAGTGCGCCGGACGCCGTAGAAAGTGTGCGGGACCCAAGTGGGAGTGCGCCGAACGCAGTAGGAAGTGTGCGGAGTTCACGTGGTAGTGCACAGGACGCAGTAGAAAGTGTACGGGACCCAAGTGGGAGAGCGCCGGACGCCATAGAATGTGTGCGCGACCCAAGTGGGAGTGCGCCGGACGCCGTAGAAAGTGTGCGGGATCAAGTGGGAGTGCGCCGAACGCCGTAGGAAGTGTGCGGGATCAAGTGCGAGTGCGCCGGACGCCGTAGAAAGAGTGCGGGACCCAAGTGGGAGTGCGCCGGACGCCGTAGAATGTGTGTGGAGTTCAAGTGGGAGTGCGCTTAACGCAGTAGGAATTGCGCGTGATCTAAGTGGGAGTGCGACGAACGCAGTAGGAAGTGTGCGGGATTCAAGTGGTAGTGCACAGGACGCCGCAGAAAGTGTAGGGTATCCAAGTGGAAGAGCGCCGAACGCAGTAGGAAGTGTGCGGGATCCAAGTGGGAGTGCGCAAGACGCCTTATAAAAGTGTGCGGGGCCCAAGTGGGAGTGCGCAGGACGCCGTAGAAAGTTTGCGGGACCCAAGTGGTGGGGGGGAGCGCCGGACGCCATAGAAAGTGTGCGGGACCCAAGTCGGGGTGCGCTGGACGCCGTATAAAGTGTGTGGGGCCCAAGTGGGAGTGCGCCGGACGCCGTAGAAGTTGTGCGGGACCCAAGTGGGAGATCCCCGGACGCCGTAGAAAAAGTGTGGGCCCAAGTGGGAGTGCGCCGGACGCCATAGAACGTGTGTGGGATACAAGTGGGAGTGCGCCGGACGCCGTAGAACGTGTGCGGGATTCAAGTGGAGTGCGCCGGACGCCGTAGAAAGTGTACGGGATCTACGTGGGAGTGCGCCGGACGCCGTAGAAAGTGTGCGGGATCCAAGTGGGAGTGCGCCGGACGCCGTAGAAAGTGTGTGGGAACCAAATGAGAGTGCGCAGGACGCCGTAGAAAGTGTGTGGGACCCAGAGTGGGAGTGCGCCGGACGCCGTAGAAAGTGCGTGTGGAGTTCAAGTGGTGAGTGCGCCGAACGCAGTAGGAAGTGTGTGGGACCCAAGTGGGAGTGCGCCGGACGCCATAGAACGTGTGTGGGATACAAGTGGTAGTGCGCCGGACGCCGTAGAACGTGTGTGGGATCCAAGTGGGAGTGCGCCGGACGCCGTAGAAAGTGTGTGGGACCCAAATGTGAGTGCGACGGACGCCGTAGAAAGTGTGTGGGACCCAAGTGGGAGTGCGCCGAACGCAGTAGGAAGTGTGCGTGATCTAAGTGGGAGTGCGCCGAACGCGGTAGGAAGTGTGCGGGATTCAAGTGGTAGTGCGCAGGACGCCGTAGAAAGTGTGCGGGACCCAGAGTGGGAGTGCGCCGGACGCCGTAGAAAGTGTGCGGGATTCAAGTGGTAGTGCGCAGGACGCAGTAGGTAGTGCGCGTGATCTAAGTGGGAGTGCGACGAACGCAGTAGGAAGTGCGCGGGATTCAAGTGGTAGTGCACAGGACGCCGTAGAAAGTGTACGGGACCCAAGTGGGCGTGCGCCGTACGCCATAAAATGTGTGCGGGACCCGAGTGGGAGTGCGCCGAACGCAGTAGGAAGTGCGTGTGATCTAAGTGGGAGTGCGCTTAACGCAGTAGGAATTGCGCGTGATCTAAGTGGGAGTGCGACGAACGCAGTAGGAAGTGTGCGGGATTCAAGTGGTAGTGCACAGGACGCCGTAGGAATTGTACGGGATCCAAGTGGGAGTGCGCCGGACGCCGTAGGAAGTGTGCGGGATCCAAGTGGGAGTGCGCAGGACGCCGTAGGAAGTGCGCGGGATCCAAGTGGGAGTGCGCCGGACGCCGTAGAAAGTGTGCGGGACCCAGAGTGGTAGTGCGCCGGACGCCGTAGAAAGTGTGCGGGATCCAAGTGGGAGTGCGCCGGACGCCGTAGGAAGTGTGCGGGATTCAAGTGGGAGTGCGCCGGACGCCGTAAAAAGTGTGCGGGATCCAAGTGGGAGTGCGCCGGACGCCGTAGAAAGTGTGCGGGCCCCAGTAGGAGTGTGCAGGATGCCGCAGAAAGCGTGCGGTATCCAAGTGGGAGGGCGCCGGACGCCGTAGAAAGTGTGTGGGATTCAAGTGGTAGTGCGCAGGACGCCGTAGAAAGTGTGCGGGACCCAAGTGGGAGAGCGCCGGACGCCATAGAAAGTGTGCGGGACCCAAGTCAGGGTGCGCTGGATGCCGTAGAAAGTGTACGGGACCCAAATGTGAGTGCGCCGAACGCCGTAGGAAGTGTGCGGGATCTAAGTGCGAGTGCGCAGGACGCCGTAGAAAGTGTACGGGACCCAAGTGGGAGTGCGCCGGATGCCGTAGAAAGTGTACGGGACCCAAGTGGGAGTGCGCCGGATGCCGTAGAAAGTGTGCGGGACCCAAATGTGAGTGCGCCGGGCGCCGTAGAAAGCGTGCGGGACCCAGAGTGGGAGTGCGCCGGACGCCGTAGGAAGTGTGCGGGATTCAAGTGGGAGTGCACAGGATGCCGTAGAAGTGTGCACCGGGACTCCAATGTGGGAGTGCGCCGGGCGCCATAGAGATGTGTGCGGGGACCCAAGTGTGGGAGTGCGCCGAACGCAGTGGGCAAAGTGCGCGTGATCTGAGGTGGGAGTGCGCCGAACGCAGTAGGAAGTGTGCGGGATTCAAGTGGGAGTGCGCAGGACGCCGTAGGAAGTGTACGGGACCCAAAGGAAGTGCGAGGAACGCCGTAGCAAATGTGCGGGACCCAAGTGGGAGTGCGCCGGACGCCGTAAAAAGTGTGCGGGACCCATGGGGGAGCGCGCCGAACGCCGCAGGAAGTGTGCAGGACCCAAGAGGGAGTGCGCCGAACGCCGTAGGAAGTGTGCGGGATCCAAGTGAGAGTGCGCAGGACGCCGTAGAAAGTGGGCGGGATCTAAGTGGGAGTGCGCCGGACGCCGTAGAAAGTGTGCGGGACCTAAGTGGGAGTGCGCCGAACGCCGTAGGAAGTGTGCGGGATCTATGTGGGAGTGCGCAGGACGCCGTAGAAAGTGTGCGGGACCCAAGTGGGAGTGCGCCGGACGCCGTAGAATGTGTGCGGGACCCAAGTGGGAGTGCGCCGGACGCCGTAGAAAGTGTGCGGGACCCAAGTGGGAGTGCGCCGGACGCAGTAGGAAGTGTGCGTGATCTAGAGTGGGAGTGCGCCGGACGCAGTAGGAAGTGTGCGGGATTCAGAGTGGTAGTGCGCCGGACGCCGTAGGAAGTGTGCGGGACCCAAGTGGGAGTGCGCCGGACGCCGTAGAAAGTGTGTGGGACCCAAGTGGGAGTGCGCCGGACGCCAGTAGGAAGTGCGCGTGATCTAAGTGGGAGTGCGCCGAACGCGGTAGGAAGTGTGCGGGATTCAAGTGGGGTGCGCAGGACGCCGTAGGAAGTGTGCGGGATCCAAGTGGGAGTGCGCCGGACGCCGTAGAGAAGTGTGCGGAGTTCAAGTGGGGTGCGCCGGACGTCGTAGAAAGTGTGCGTGATCCAAGTGGGAATGCGCCGAACGCAGTAGAAGTGTGCGGGATCCAAGTGGGAGTGCGCAGGACGCCGTAGGAAGTGTGCGGGACCCAAGTGGGAGTGCGCCGCACGTCGTAGAAAATCTGCGGGACCCAGGTGGTAGTGCACCGGGCGCCATAGAAACTGAGCGGGACCCAAGTGGGAGTGCGCCAGACGCCGTAGAAAGTGCGCGGGACCCAAGTAGGTGTGCGCCGAACGCCGTAGGAAGTGTGCGGGATTCAAGTGGGAGTGCGCCGGACGCCGTAGGAAGTGTGCGGGATCAAGTGGTAGTGCGCCGCATGCCGTAGGAAGTGTGCGGGACCCAAGTGGGAGTGCGCCGGACGCCGTAGAAGGTGTGCGGGACCCAAGTGGGAGTGCGCCGAAAGCCAAAGGAAGTGTGCGGGACCCACGTGGGAGTGCGCCAGACACCGTAAAGAGTGTGCGGGACCCAAGTGGGAGTGCGCAGGATGCCGTAGAAAGTGTGCGGGATCGAAGTGGGGGGGCGCAGGATGCCGTAGAAAGTGTGCGGGACCCACGTGGGAGGGCGCCGGACGCCGTAGAAAGTGTGTGGGACCCAAGTGGGAGTGCGCCGGACGCCGTAGAAAGTGTGCGGGACCCAAGTGAGAGTGCGCCAAACGCCGTAGAAAGTGTGTGGGATCAGAGTGGGAGTGCGCCGGACGCCGTAGAAAGTGTGCGGGACCCAAGTGGGAGTGCGCCGGACGCCGTAGAAAGTGTGCGGGATCAAGTGGTAGTGCGCCGGACGCCGTAGAAAGTGCGGGACCCAAGTGGGAGTGCGCCGGACGCCGTAGAAAGTGTGCGGGACCCAAGTGGGAGTGCGCCGGACGCCGTAGAAAGTGTGCGGAACCCAAGTGGGAGTGCGCCGGACGCCGTAGAAAGTGTGCGGGACATAAGTGGGAGTGCGCCGGACGCCGTAGGAAGTGTGCGGTACCCAATTGGAAGTGCGCCGGACGCCATAGAAAGTGTGCGGGACCCAAGTGCGAGTGCGCCGGACGCCGTACAAAGTGTGCGGGATCCAAGTGGGAGTGCGCCGGACGCCGTAGGAAGTGTGCGGGCCCCAGTGGGAGTGCGCAGGGCGCTGTAGAAAGTGTGCGGGAACCAAAAGGAAGTGCGCCGATTGCCGTAGGAAGTGTACGGGACCCAAGCGGGGTGCGCCGGACGTCGTAGAATGTGTTCGGGACCCAAGTGGGAGTGCGACGAACGCAGTAGGAAGTGCGCGAGATTCAAGTGGTAGTGCACAGGACGCCGTAGAAAGTGTGTGGGATTCAAGTGGGATTGCGCAAGACGCCGTATAAAGTGTGCGGGACCCAAGTGGGAGTGCGCCGGACGCCGTAGAAATTGTGCGGGACCCAAGTGGGAGTGCGCCGGACGCCGTAGAAAGTGTGCGGGACCCAAGTGGGAGTGCGCCGAATGCAGTAGGAAGTGTTCGGGATCCAAGTGGGAGTGCGACGAACGCAGTAGGAAGTGTGCGGGATTCAAGTGGTAGTGCACAGGACGCCATAGAGAGTGTGCTGGACCCAAGTGGGAGTGCGCCGGACGCCGTAGAAAGTGTGCGGGACCCAAGTGGGAGTGCGCCGAACGCCGTAGGAAGTGTGCAGGACCCAAGCGGGAGTGCGCCGGAAGCCGTATAAAGTGTGTGGGACCCAAGTGGGATCGCGCCGCACGCCGTATAAAGTGTGCGGGACCCAAGTGGTAGTGCGCCGCACGCCGTAGAAAGTGTGCGGAACCCATATGGGAGTGCGCCGGACGCCGTATAAAGTGTGCGGGACCCATATAGGAGTGCGCCGGACGCCGTAGAAAGTGTGTGCGACCCAAGTGGGAGTGCGCAGGACGTCGTAGAAAGTGTGCGGGATCCAAGTGGGAGTTCGCAGGACGCCGTAGGAAGTGTGCGGGATTCAAGTGGGAGTGCGCCGGACGCCGTAGAAAGTGTACGGGACCCAAGTGGGAGTGCGCCGGACGCCGTAGAATGTGTGCGTGACCCAAGTGGGAGTGCGCCGGACGCCGTAGGAAGTGTGCGGGATCAGAGTGGGAGTGCGCCGAACGCCGTAGAAAGTGTGCGGGACCAGAGTGGTAGTGCGCAGGACGCCGTAGAAAGTGTGCGGGACCCAAGTTGGAGTGCGCCGGACGCCGTAGAATGTGTGCGGGACCCAAGTGGGAGTGCGCTTAACGCAGTAGGAATTGCGCGTGATCTAAGTGGGAGTGCGACGAACGCAGTAGGGAGTGTGCGGGATTCAAGTGGTAGTGCGCAGGACGCAGTAGGTAGTGCGCGTGATCTAAGTGGGAGTGCGCTGAACGCAGTAGGAAGTGTGCGGGATTCAAGTGGGAGTGCGCCGGACGCCGTAGAAAGTGTGCGGGACCCAAGTGGGAGTGCGCCGGACGCCGTAGGAATGTGCGGGATCCAGAGTGGGAGTGCGCCGGACGCCGTAGAATGTGTGCGGGATTCAAGTGGGAGTGCGCTGAACGCCGTAGAAAGTGTGCGGGATTCAAGTGGTAGTGCACAGGACGCCGTAGAAAGTGTACGGGACCCAGAGTGGGAGTGCGCCGGACGCCGTAGAAAGTGTGCGGGACCCAAGTGGGGTGCGCCGGACGTCGTAGAATGTGTGCGGGGCCCAAGGGGGAGGGCGCCCGACCCAGTAGGAATTGCGCGTGATCTAAGTGGGAGTGCGACGAACGCCGTAGGAAGTGTGCGGAGTTCAAGTGGTAGTGCACAGGACGCCGTAGAAAGTGTACGGGACCCAAGTAGGAGTGCGCCGGACGCCGTAGAATGTGTGCGGGACCCAAGTGGGAGTGTGCTGAACGCAGTAGGAAGTGCGCGTGATCTAAGTGGGAGTGCGCTGAACGCAGTAGGAAGTGTGCGGGATTCAAGTGGTAGTGCACAGGACGCCGTAGAAAGTGTACGGGACCCAAGTGGGAGTGCGCCGGATGCTGTAGGAATTGTACGGGATCCAAGTGGGAGTGCGCAGGACGCCGTAGAATGTGTGTGGAGTTCAAGTGGGAGTGCGCTTAACGCGGTAGGAAGTGTGCGGGATCTAAGTGGTAGTGCGCCGGACGCCGTAGAAGTGTGCGGGATTCAGAGTGGGAGTGCGCCGGACGCCGTAGAGATGTGTGTGGAGTTCAAGTGGGAGTGCGCCGGACGCCGTAGAAAGTGTACGGGACCCAAGTGGGAGTGCGCCGGACGCCGTAGAAAGTGTGCGGGACCCAAGTGGAGTGCGCCGGACGCCGTAGGAAGTGTGCGGGACCCAAGTGGGAGTGCGCCGGACGCCGTAGGAAGTGTGCGGGATCTGAGTGGGAGTGCGACGAACGCAGTAGGAAGTGTGCGGGATTCAAGTGGTAGTGCGCAGGACGCCGTAGAAAGTGTACGGGACCCAAGTGGGAGTGCGCCGGACGCCGTAGAATGTGTGCGGGACCCAAGTGGGAGTGCGCCGGACGCCGTAGAAAGTGTGCGTGATCTAAGTGGGGAGTGCGACGAACGCAGTAGGAAGTGTGCGGGATTCAGAGTGGTAGTGCGCAGGACGCCGTAGAAAGTGTGCGGGACCCAGAGTGGAGTGCGCCGGACGCCGTAGAAAGTGTGCGGGATCCAAGTGGTAGTGCACAGGACGCCGTAGAAAGTGTGCGGGACCCAAGTGGGAGTGCGCCGGACGCCGTAGAATGTGTGCGCGACCCAAGTGGTAGTGCGCCGGACGCCGTAGAAAGTGTGCGGGACCCAAGTGGGAGTGCGCCGGACGCCGTAGAAAGTGTGCGGGACCCAAGTGGGAGTGCGCAACGCCGGTAGGAAGTGTGCGGGATTCCCAAGTGGTAGTGCGCCGGACGCCGTAAAGGTGTGCGGGATCCAAGTGGGAGTGCGCCGGACGCCGTAGAATGTGTGCGGGACCCAAGTGGAGTGCGCGCCAGTGTGCACCCATGGGAGCGCCGGACGCCGTAGGAAGTGTGCGGGATTCAAGTGGTAGTGCGCAGGACGCCGTAGAAAGTGTGCGGGACCCAAGTGGGAGTGCGCCGGACGCCGTAGAAGTGTGCGGGACCCAAGTGGGAGTGCGCCGGACGCCGTAGAAAGTGTGCGGGACCCAAGTGGGAGTGCGCCGGACGCCGTAGAAAGTGTGCGGGACCCAAGTGGGGTGCGCCGAATGCAGTAGGAAGTGTTCGGGATCCAAGTGGGAGTGCGCCGAACGCCGTAGGAAGTGTGCGGGATCCAAGTGCGAGTGCGCAGGACGCCGTAGAAAGTGTACGGGACCCAAGTGGGAGTGCGCCGGACGCCGTAGAATGTGTGCGGGACCCAAGTGGGAGTGCGCCGGACGCAGTAGAATGTGTGCGGAACCCAAGTGGGAGTGTGCTGAACGCAGTAGGAAGTGCCCGTGATCTAAGTGGGAGTGCGCTGAACGCAGTAGGAAGTGTGCGGGACCCAAGTGGGAGTGCGCCGGATGCCGTAGAAAGTGTACGGGACCCAAATGTGAGTGCGCCGGGCGCCGTAGAATGTGTGCGGGACCCAAGTGGGAGTGCGCTTAACGCAGTAGGAATTGCGCGTGATCTAAGTGGGAGTGCGACGAACGCAGTAGGAAGTGTGCGGGATTCAAGTGGTAGTGCACAGGACGCCGTAGGAATTGTACGGGATCCAAGTGGGAGTGCGCCGGACGCCGTAGAATGTGTGTGGAGTTCAAGTGGGAGTGCGCTTAACGCAGTAGGAACTGCGCGTGATCTAAGTGGGAGTGCGACGAACGCAGTAGGAAGTGTGCGGGATTCAAGTGGTAGTGCACAGGACGCCGTAGGAATTGTACGGGATCCAAGTGGGAGTGCGCCGGACGCCGTAGAATGTGTGTGGAGTTCAAGTGGTAGTGCACAGGACGCCGTAGGAAGTGCGCGTGATCTAAGTGGGAGTGCGCTGAACGCAGTAGGAAGTGTGCGGGATTCAAGTGGTAGTGCACAGGACGCCGTAGAAAGTGTACGGGATCCAAGTGGGAGTGCGCCGGACGCCGTAGAATGTGTGTGGACCCAAGTGGGAGTGCGCCGGACGCCGTAGAAAGTGTGCGGGACCCAAGTGGGAGTGCGCCGGACGCCATAGGAAGTGTGCGTGATCTAAGTGGGAGTGCGCAGGACGCCGTAGAAAGTGTGCGGGACCCAAGTGGGAGTGCGCCGGACGCCGTAGAAAGTGTGCGGGATTCAAGTGGTAGTGCGCAGGACGCCGTAGGTAGAAAGTGTGCGGGACCCAAGTGGGAGTGCGCCGAACGCCGTAGGAAGTGTGCGGGATTCAAGTGGTAGTGCGCGGGACGCCGTAGAAAGTGTGCGTGTAGTGGACCCAAAGCGGGGGTGCGCCGACGCCGTAGAAAGTGTGCGGGACCCAAGTGGGAGTGCGCCGGACGCCGTAGAAAGTGTGCGGGACAAGTGGGAGTGCGCCGGACGCCGTAGGAAGTGTGCGGGACCCAAGTGGGAGTGCGCCGGACGCCGTAGAAGTGTGCGGGACCCAAGTGGGAGTGCGCCGGACGCCGTAGAAAGTGTGCGGGAACCAGTTGGTAGTGCGCCGAACGCAGTAGGAAGTGTGCGGGATACAAGTGGGAGTGCGCAGGACGTCGTAGAAAGTGTGCGGGACCCAAGTGGGAGTGCGCCGGACGCCGTAGAAAGTGTGAGGGACCCAAGTGGTAGTGCGCCGGACACCGTAGAAAGTGTGCGGCACCCAAATGAGAGCGGGCCGCCCGCCGTAGAAAGTGTGCGGGACCCAAGTGGGAGTGCGCCGGACGCCATAGGAAGTGTGCGGGACTCAAGTGGGAAAAACGCCGGATGCCGTAGAAAGTGTGCGGGACCCAAGTGGGAGTGCGCCGGACGCCGTAGAAAGTGTGCGGGACTCGAGTGAGAGTGCGCCGGACGCCGTAGAAAGTGTGCGGTGTCCAAGTGGGAGTGCGCCGAACGCAGTAGGAAGTGTGCGGGATCAAGTGGGAGTGCGCCGAACGCCGTAGGAAGTGTGCGGGATCCAAGAGGAAGTGCGCAGGACGCCGTAGAAAGTGTGAGGGACCCGAGTGAGAGTGCACCAGACCCCGTAGAAAGTATGCGGGACCCAAGTGGGAGAGCGCCGAACGCCGTAGGAAGTATGCGGGACCCAAGTGAAGTGCGCCGAACGCCGCAGGAAGTGCGCGAGATCCAAGTGGGAGTGCGTCAGACGCCGTAGAAAGTGTGCGGGACTCAAGTGGAAGTGCGCCGGACGCCGTAAAAAATATGCGGGATCCAAGTGGGAGTGCGCCGGACGCCGTAGAGAATATGCGGGACCCAAGTAGGAATGCGCCGGACGCAGTAGAAAGTGTGCGGGACCTAAGTGGGAGTGCGCCGAACGCCGTAGGAAGTGTGCGGGATCTAAGTGCGAGTGCGCCGGACGCCGTAGAAAGTGTGCGGGACCTAAGTGGGAGTGCGTCGAACGCCGTAGGAAGTGTGCGGTATCCAAGTGGGAGTGCGCAGGACGCCGTAGAAAGTGGGCGGGATCTAAGTGGGAGTGCGCAGGACGCCGTATAAAGTGTGCGGGACCCAAGTGGGAGTGCGCCGAACGCCGTAGGAAGTGTGCGGGATCCAAGTGGAGAGCGCCGGACGCCGTAGAAAGTGTGCGGGATTCAAGTGGGAGTGCGCAGGACGCCGTAGAAAGTGTGCGGGACCCAAGTGGGAGTGCGCCGGACGCCGTAGAAAGTGTACGGGACCCAAATGTGAGTGCGCCGGGCGCCGTAGAATGTGTGCGGGACCCAAGTGGGAGTGCGCCGAACGCAGTAGGTAGTGCGCGTGATCTAAGTGGGAGTGCGACGAACGCAGTAGGAAGTGCGCGGGATCCAAGTGGGAGTGCACAGGACGCCGTAGAAAGTGTACGGGACACAAGTGGGAGTGCGCCGGACGCCATGGAAATTGTGCGGGACCCAAGTAGGGTGCGCCGGACGTCGTAGAATGTGTGCGGGACCCAAGTGGGAGTGCGCCGAACGCAGTAGGAAGTGTGCGGGATCTAAGTGGTAGTGCACAGGACGCCGTAGAAAGTGTGCGGGATTCAAGTGATAGTGCACAGGATGCCGTAGAAAGTGCACGGGACCCAAATGTGAGTGCGCCGGGCGCCGTAGAATGTGTGCGGGACCCAAGTGGGAGTGTGCCGAACGCAGTAGGAAGTGCGCGTGATCTAAGGGCGAGTGCGCTGAACGCAGTAGGGAGTGTGCGGGATTCAAGTGGTAGTGCACAGGACGCCGTAGAAAGTGTACGGGACCCAAGTGGGAGTGCGCCGGATGCCGTAGAAAGTGTACGGGACCCAAATGTGAGTGCGCCGGGTGCCGTAGAATGTGTGCGGGACCCAAGTGGGAGTGCGCCTAACGCAGTAGGGATTGCGCGTGATCTAAGTGGGAGTGCGACGAACGCAGTAGGAAGTGTGCGGGATTCAAGTGGTAGTGCACAGGACGCCGTAGAAAGTGTACGGGACACAAGTGGGAGTGCGCCGGATGCCGTAGAAAGTGTACGGGACCCAAATGTGAGTGCGCCGGGCGCCGTAGAATGTGTGCGGGACCCAAGTGGGAGTGCGCTTAACGCAGTAGGAATTGCGCGTGATCTAAGTGGGAGTGCGACGAACGCAGTAGGAAGTGTGCGGGATTCAAGTGGGAGTGCGCCGGACGCCGTAGAATGTGTGTGGAGTTCAAGTGGGAGTGCACTTAACGCAGTAGGAGTTGCGCGTGATCTAAGTGGGAGTGCGACGAACGCAGTAGGAAGTGTGCGGGATTCAAGTGGTAGTGCACAGGACGCCGTAGGAATTGTACAAGATCCAAGTGGGAGTGCGCCGGACGCCGTGGAATGTGTGTGGAGTTCAAGTGGGAGTGCGCTTAACGCAGTAGGAACTGCGCGTGATCTAAGTGGGAGTGCGACGAACGCAGTAGGAAGTGTGCGGGATTCAAGTGGTAGTGCACAGGACGCCGTAGGAATTGTACGGGATCCAAGTGGGAGTGCGCCGGACGCCGTAGAATGTGTGTGGAGTTCAAGTGGTAGTGCACAGGACGCCGTAGAAAGTGTAGGGGACCCAAGTGGGAGAGCGCCGGACGCCATAGAAAGTGTGCGCGACCCAAGTCGGGGTGCGCCGGACGCCATAGAAGGTGTGCGGGACCCGAGTGAGAGTGCGCCGGACGCCGTAGAAAGTGTGCGGGAACCAAGTGAAAGTGCGCAGGACCCCGTAGAAATTGTGTGAGATTCAAGTGGGATTGCGCAAGACGCCGTATAAAGTGTGCGGGACCCAAGTGGGAGTGCGCCGGACGCCGTAGAATGTGTGTGGAATTCAAGTGGTAGTGCACAGGACGCCGCAGAAAGTGTAGGGGACCCAAGTGGAAGAGCGCCGAACGCAGTAGGAAGTGTGCGGGATCCAAGTGGGAGTGCGCAAGACGCCGTATAAAAGTGTGCGGGGCCCAAGTGGGAGTGCGCCGAACGCCGTAGGAAGTGTGCGGGATCCAAGTGCGAGTGCGCAGGACGCCGTAGAAAGTGTGCGGGACCCAAGTGGGAGAGCGCCGGACGTCGTAGAATGTGTGCGGGACCCAAGTGGGAGAGCGCCGGACGCCGTAGAAAGTGTGGTGGACCCAAGTGGGAGAGCGCCGGACGCCGTAGAAAGTGTGCAGGACCCAAGTGGGAGTGCGCCTAACGCAGTAGGAAGTGCGCGTGATCTAAGTGGGAGTGCGACGAACGCAGTAGGAAGTGTGCGGGATTCAAGTGGTAGTGCACAGGACGCCGTAGAAAGTGTACGGGACCCAAGTGGGAGTGCGCCGGATGCCGTAGAAAGTGTACGGGACCCAAATGTGAGTGCGCCGGGCGCCGTAGAATGTGTGCGGGACCCAAGTGGGAGTGCGCTTAACGCAGTAGGAATTGCGCGTGATCTAAGTGGGAGTGCGACGAACGCAGTAGGAAGTGTGCGGGATTCAAGTGGTAGTGCACAGGACGCCGTAGGAATTGTACGGGATCCAAGTGGGAGTGCGCCGGACGCCGTAGAATGTGTGTGGAGTTCAAGTGGGAGTGCGCTTAACGCAGTAGGAATTGCGCGTGATCTAAGTGGGAGTGCGACGAACGCAGTAGGAAGTGTGCGGGATTCAAGTGGTAGTGCACAGGACGCCGTAGGAATTGTACGGGACCCAAGTGGGAGAGCGCCGGACGCCATAGAATGTGTGCGCGACCCAAGTCGGTGTGCGCCGGGCGCCGTAGAAAGTGTGTGGGATTCAAGTGGGAGTGCGCAAGACGCCGTAGAAAGTGTGCGGGACCCAAGTGGGAGTGCGCCGGACGCCGTAGAATGTGTGTGGACCCAAGTGGTAGTGCGCCGGACGCCGTACAAAGTGTGCGGGACCCAAGTGGGAGTGCGCCGAACGCCGTAGGAAGTGTGCGGGATCCAAGTGGGAGTGCGCAGGACGCCGTAAAAAGTGGGCGGGACCCAAGTGGGAGTGCGCCGAACGCCGTAGGAAGTGTGCGGGATCCAAGTGGGAGTGCGCAGGACGCCGTAGAAAGTGTGTGGGACCCAAGTGGGAGTGCGCCGGACGCCGTAGAAAGTGTGCGGGACCCAAGTGGGAGTGCGCCGGACGCCGTAGAAAGTGTGCGGGACCCAAGTGGGAGTGCGCCGAACGCAGTAGGAAGTGTGCGGGATCCAAGAGGGAGCGCGCAGGACGCCGTAGGAAGTGTACGGGACCCAAGTGGGAGTGCGCCGAACGCAGTAGGAAGTGTTCGGGATCCAAGTGGGAGTGCGCAAGACGCCGTATAAAAGTGTGCGGATCCCAAGTGGGGTGCGCCGGACGTCGTAGAATGTGTGCGTGACCCAAGTGGGAGTGCGCCGAACGCAGTAGGAAGTGTGCGGAGTTCACGTGGTAGTGCACAGGACGCAGTAGAAAGTGTACGGGACCCAAGTGGGAGTGCGCAGGACGCCGTAGAAAGTGTGCGGGACCCAAGTGAGGATGGGAGCGCCGGGCGGCGTAGAATGTGTGCAGGACCCAAGTGGGAGTGTGCCGAACGCAGTAGGAAGTGCGCGTGATCTAAGTGGGAGTGCGCTGAACGCAGTAGGAAGTGTGCGGGATTCAAGTGGTAGTGCACAGGACGCCGTAGAAAGTGTACGGGACCCAAGTGGGAGTGCGCCGGATGCTGTAGAAAGTGTACGGGACCCAAATGTGAGTGCGCCGGGCGCCGTAGAATGTGTGCAGGACCCAAGTGGGAGTGCGCCTAACGCAGTAGGAATTGCGCGTGATCTAAGTGGGAGTGCGACGAACGCAGTAGGAAGTGTGCGGGATTCAAGCGATAGTGCACAGGACGCCGTAGGAATTGTACGGGATCCAAGTGGGAGTGCGCCGGACGCCATAGAAAGTGTGCGGGACCCAAATGTGAGTGCGCTGGGCGCCGTAGAGTGTGTGCGGGACCCAAGTGGGAGTGCGCAGAACGCAGTAGGTAGTGCGCATGATCTAAGTGGGAGTGCGCCGAACGCAGTAGGAAGTGTGCGGGATTCAAGTGGTAGTGCGCAGGACGCCGTAGAAAGTGTAGGGGACCCAAGGGGGAGGGCGCCGGGCGCCATAGAATGTGTGCGGGACCCAAGTGGGAGTGCGCGGGACGCCGTAGAATGTGTGCGGGACCCAAGTGGGAGTGCGCCGAACGCAGTAGGAAGTGTGCGCGTGATCTAAGTGGAAGTGCGCAGAACGCCGCAGGAAGTGCGCGGGATCCAAGTGGGAGTGCGCAGCAGGACGCCGTAGAAAGCGTATGGGACCCATGTGGCAGTGCGCCAGACGCGGTAGAAAAAGTGCGGGACCCAAGTGGGAGTGCGCCGAACGCCGTAGGAAGCGTGCGGGATCCAAGTGGGAGTGCGCCGAACGCAGTAGGAAGTGTGCGGGATTCAAGTGGGAGTGCGCCGGACGCCGTAGAAAGTGTAGGGGACCCCAGTGGGAGTACGCAGTACACCGTAGAAAGTGTGTGGATTCAAGTGGGAGTGCGCCGGACGCCGTAGAAAGTGTGCGGGACCCAAGTGGGAGTGCGCCGAACGTCATAGGAAGTGTGCGGGATTCAAGTGGGAATGCGCCAGACGCCGTAGAAAGTGTGCGGGACCCAAGTGGGAGAGCGCCGGACGCCGTAGAAAGTGTGCGGAGATTCAAGTGGGAGTGCGCCGGACGCCGTAGAAAGTGTGCGTGACCCAAGTGGGAGTGCGCCGGACGCCATGGAAGTGTGCGGGACCCAAGTGGTAGTGCGCCGGACGCCGTAGAAAGTGTGCGGGCCCCAAGTGGGAGTGCGCGTGACGCCGTAGGAAGTGCGCGGGACCCGACTGGGAGTGCGCAGGACGCCGTAGAAAGTGTGCGGGACCCAAGTGGGAATTGGCAGGACGCCGTATAAATTGTGCGGGACCCAAGTGGGAGTGCGCCGAACGCAGTAGGAAGTGTGCGGGATTCAAGAGGAAGTGTGCAGTACGCTGTAGAAGGCGAGCGGGACCCAAGTGGGAGTGTGCCCGACGCCGTAGAAAGTGAGCGAGACCCAAGTGGGTGTGCGCCGAACGCCGTAGAAAGTGTGCGGGACCCAAGTGGGAGTGCGCCGGACGCCGGAGAAAGGGGGCGGGACCCAAGTGCGAGTGCGCAGGACGCCGTAGAAAGTGTGCGGGACCGGAGTGAGAGGGCGCCAGACGCCGTAGAAAGTGTGCGGGACCTAAGTGGGAGTGCGCCGAACGCAGTAGGAAGTGTGCGGGATCCAAGTGGGAGTGCGCAGGACGGCGCAGAAAGTGTACGGGACCCAAGCGGCAGAGCGCCGGACGCCGTAGATAGTGTGGGGACCCAAGTGGGAGTGCGCCGAACGCCGTATAAAGTGTACGGGATCCACGTGGGAGTGCGTTGGACGCCGTAGATAGTGTGCCTAGACCCAAGTGGGAGTGCGCCGAACGCCGTAGGAAGTGTGCGGGATCCGAGTGGGAGAGAGCCGGACGCCGTATAAAGTGTGTGGGACCCAAGTGGGAGTGCGCTGAACGCCGTAGGAAGTGTGCGGGATCCAAGTGGGAGTGCGCAGGACGCCGTAGAAAGTGCGCGGGACCCAAGTGGGAGTGCGCTGAACGCCGTAGAAAGTGTGCGGGACGAAAGTGGGATTGCGCTGGACCCCATACAAAGTGTGGCGGGCCCAAGTGGCAGTGCACCGCACGCCATAGACAGTGTGCGGGACCCAAGTGGGAGTGCGCCGAACGCCGTAGGAAGTGTGCGGGATCCAAGTGGGAGTGCGCCGGACGCCGTAGAAAGTGTGCGGGACCCAAGTGGGAGTGCGCCGGACGCCGTAGGAAGTGTGCGGGATCCAAGTGGGAGTGCGCCGGACGCCGTAGAAAGTGTGCGGGACCCAAGTGGGAGTGCGCAGGACGCCATGGAAAGTATGCGGGATACAAGTGGGAGAGCGCCGCACGCCATAGAAAGTGTGCGGGACCCGTGTGAAAGTGCGCCGATCGCTGTAGGAAGTGTGCGGGATCTAAGTGGAAGTGCGCCGAACGCCGTAGGAAGTGTGCGGGATCCAAGTGCGAGTGCGCAGGACGCCGTAGAAAGTGTGCGGGACCCAAGGGGGGGAGCGCCGGACGCCATGGAAATTGTGCGGGACCCAAGTGGGATGCGCCGGACGTCGTAGAATGTGTGCGGGTCCCAAGTGGGAGTGCGCCGAACGCAGTAGGAAGTGTGCGGGATCTAAGTGGTAGTGCACAGGACGCCGTAGAAAGTGTACGGGACCCAAATGTGAGTGCGCCGGGCGCCGTAGAATGTGTGCGAGACCCAAGTGTGAGTGTGCAGGACGCCGTAGAAAGTGTGCGGCACCCAAGTGGGGGGGGGGGAGCGCCGGACGCCATGGAACTTGTGCGGGACCCAAGTGGGGTGCGCCGAACGCCGTAGGAAGTGTGCGGGATCCAAGTGGGAGTGCGCAGGACGCCGTAGAAAGTGTGCGGGACCCAAGTGGGAGTGCGCTGGACGCCGCAGAAAGTGTAGGGGACCCAAGTGGAAGAGCGCCGAACGCAGTAGGAAGTGTGCGGGATCCAAGTGCGAGTGCGCAGGACGCCGTAGAAAGTTTGCGGGACCCAAGTGGGAGAGCACCGGACGCCGTAGAAAGTGTGCGGGACATAAGTGGAAAAGCGCCGAACCTAGTAGGAAGTGTGCGGGATCCGAGTGGGAGTGCGCAAGACGCCGTATAAAAGTGTGCGGGGCCCAAGTGGGAGTGCGCCGAACGCCGTAGGAAGTGTGCGGGATCCAAGAGCGAGTGCGCAGGACGCCGTAGAAAGTGTGCGGGACCCAAGCGGGGGGGGGCACCGGACGCCATGGAAAGTGTGCGGGACCCAAGTGGGAGAGCGCCGGACGCCGTAGAAGGTGTGCGGGACCCAAGTGGGAGTGCGCTTAACGCAGTAGGAAGTGCGCGTGATCTAAGTGGGAGCGCGACGAACGCAGTAGGAAGTGTGCAGGATTCAAGTGGTAGTGCACAGGACGCCGTAGGAATTGTACGGGACCCAAGTGGGAGTGCGCCGGACGCCGTAGAATGTGTGTGGACTTTAAGTGGTAGTGCACAGGACGCCGCAGAAAGTGTAGGGGACCCACGTGGGAGAGCGCCGGACGCCATAGGATGTGTGCGCGACCCAAGTCGGGGTGCGCCGGACGCCATAGAAAGTGTGCGGGACCCGAGTGAGAGTGCGCCGGACGCCGTAGAATGTGTGCGGGAACCAAGTGAAAGTGCGCAGGACCCCGTAGAAAGTGTGTGGGATTCAAGTGGGATTGCGTAAGACGCCGTATAAAGTGTGCGGGACCCAAGTGGGAGTGCGCCGGACGTCGTAGAATGTGTGTGGAATTCAAGTGGTAGTGCACAGGACGCCGTAGAAAGTGTAGGGGACCCAAGTGGAAGAGCGCCGAACGCAGAGGAAGTGTGCGGGATCCAAATGGGAGTGCGCAAGACGCCGTATAAAAGTGTGCGGGGCCCAAGTGGGAGTGCGCCGAACGCCGTAGGAAGTGTGCGGGATCCAAGTGCGAGTGCGCAGGACGCAGTAGAAAGTTTGCGGGACCCAAGTGGTGGGGGGAGCGCCGGACGCCATGGAAAGTGTGCGGGACCCAAATGGGAGAGCGCCGGACGCCATGGAAAGTGTGCGGGACCCAAGTGGGAGAGCGCCGGACGCCATAGAAAGTGTGCGGGACCCAAGTCGGGGTGCGCTGGACGCCATAGAAGGTGTGCGGGACCCGAGTGAGAGTGCGCCGGACGCCGTAGAAAGTGTGCGGGACATAAGTGGAAGTGCGCCGAACGCAGTAGGAAGTGTGCGGGATCCAAGTGAGACTGCGCCGGACGCCGTAGAAAGGGTGCGGGACTCAAGTGAGAGTGTGCCGAGCGCCGTTGAAAGTATGCGGGGCCAGAGTGAGAGTGCGCCGGACGCCGTCGAAAGTGTGCGGGACATAAGTGGAAGTGCGCCGAACGCAGTAGGAAGTGTGCGGGATCCAAGTGGAAGTGCGCCGGACGCCATAGAAAGTGTGCGGGACCCAAGTCGGGGTGCGCTGGACGCCATAGAAAGTGTGCGGGACCCGAGTGAGAGTGCGCCGGACGCCGTAGAAAGTGTGCGGGAACCAAGTGGAAGTGCGCCGAACGCCGTAGGAAGTGTGCGGGATCCAAGCTGGAGAGCGCCGGACCCCGTATAAAATGTGCGGGACCCAAGTGAGACTGCGCAGGACCCCGTAGAAAGTGTGAGGGACCCAAGTGGGAGTGCGTTGGACCCCGTAGAAAGTGTGGTGGACCCAAGTGGGAGAGCGCCGGACGCCGTAGAAAGTGTGCGGGACATAAGTGGAAGTGCGCCGAACGCAGTAGGAAGTGTGCGGGATCCAAGTGGGAGTGCGCAAGACGCCGTATAAAAGTGTGCGGGGCCCAAGTGGGAGTGCGCCGAACGCCGTAGGAAGTGTGCGGGATCCAAGTGAGAGTGCGCAGGACGCCGTAGAAAGTGTGCGGGACCCATGTGGGGCGGGGGGCGCCGGACGCCATGGAAAGTGTGCGGGACCCAAGTGGGAGTGCGCCGGACCCCGTAGAAAGTGTGGTGGACTCAAGTGGGAGAGCGCCGGACGCCGTAGAAAGTGTGCGGGACCCAAGTGGGAGTGCGCCGAACGCCATAGGAAGTGTGCGGGACCCAAGTGGGAGTGCGCCGAACGCCATAGGAAGTGTGCGGGACCCAAGCTGGAGAGCGCCGGACCCCGTATAAAGTGTGCGGGACCCAAGTGCGACTGCGCCGAACGCCGTAGAAAGTGTGCGGGACCAGAGTGAGAGTGCGCCGGACTCCGTCGAAAGTGTGCGGGACCCAAGTGGGAGTGCGACGAACGCAGTAGGAAGTGCGCGGGATCCAAGTGGGAGTGCGCAAGACGCCGTATAAAAGTGTGTGGATCCCAAGTGGGAGTGCGCCGAACGCCGTAGGAAGTGTGCGGGATCCAAGTGCGAGTGCGCAGGACGCCGTAGAAAGTGTGCGGGACTCAAGTGGGGGGGGGGGGCGCCGGACGCCGTAGAAAGTGTGTGGGACCCATATGGGAGTGTGCCGGACGCCATAGAAAGTGTGTGGGACCTAAGTGGGAGTTCGTCGACGCCGTAGAAAGTGTGCGGGACCCATATGGGAGTGCGCCGAACGCCGTAGGAAGTGTGTCGGACCCAAGTGGGAGTGCGCCGGACGCCGTAGATAGTGTGTGGGACCTAAGTGGGAGTGCACCGGACGCCGTAGAATATGTGCGGGACCAAGTGGGAGTGCGCCGGACGCCGTAGAAAGTGTGCGGGACCCAAGTGGGAGTGCGCCGAACGCAGTAGGAAGTGTGCGGGATCAAGTGGGAGTGCGCCGGACGCCGTAGAAAGTGTGCGGAACCCAAGTGGAAGTGCGCCGGACGCCGTAGAAATTGTGCGGGACCCAAATGGGTGTGCGCCGGACGCCGTAGAAAGTGTGCGTGACCCAAGCGGGAGTGCGCCGGACGCCGTAGAAAGTGTGCGGGACCCAAGTGGGAGTGCGCCGGAGGCCATAGAATGTGTGCGGGACCCAAGTGGGAGTGCGCCGGACGCCGTATAAAGTGTGCGGGACCCAAGTGGGAGTGCGCCGAACGCAGTAGGAAGTGTGCGGAATCGATGAGAGAGTACGCAGGACGCCGCAGAAAGTGTACGGGACCCAAGTGGGCGTGCCCAGGGCGCCGTAGAAAGTGTGCGTGATCCGAGTGGGAGTGCGCCGAACGCAGTAGGAAGTGTGCGGAATCGAAGAGGGAGTACGCAGGACGCCGTAGGTAGTGTGCGGGACCCAAGGGGGAGTGGGCCGCACGCCGTAGAAAGTGTGCGGGACGCAAATGGGTGTGCGCAGAACGCCGTAGAAAGTGTGTGGGACCCAAATGAGAGTGCGCCCGACTCCGTAAAAAGTGTGCGGGACCAAAGTGGGAGTGCGCCGGACGCCGTAGAAAATGTGAGGCATCCAAGTGGGAGTGCGCCGAACGCAGTAGGAAGTGCGCGTGATCTAAGTGGTAGTGCACAGGACGCCGTAGAAATTGTAGGGGACCCAAGTGAGAGAGCGCCGAACGCCGTAGAAAGTGTGCGGGACCCAAGCGGGAGTGCGCCTGACGCCGTAGAAAGTGTGCGAGACACAAGTGGGAGAGCGCCGAACGCCGTAGAAAGTGTGCGGGACCCAAGTGGGAGTGCGCCGGACGCCGTAGAAAGTGTGCGGGACCCAAGTGGGAGTGCGCCCGACGCCGTAGGAAGTGAGCGAGACCCAAGTGGAGTGCGCCGGACGCCGTAGAAAGTGTGCGGGACCCAAGTGGGAGTGCGCAGGACGCCGTAGAAAGTGTGCGGGACCCAAGTGGAGTGCGCCGAACGCCGTAGGAAGTGTGCGGGATCAAGTGCGAGTGCGCAGGACGCCGTAGAAAGTGTGCGGGACCCAAGTGGGAGTGCGCCGGACGCCGTAGAAAGTGTGCGGGACCCAAGTGGATCTGCGCCGGACGCCGTAGAAAGTGTGCGGGACCCAAGTGGGAGTGCGCCGGACGCCGTAGAAAGTGTGCGGGACCCAAGTGGGAGTGCGCCGGACGCCGTAGAAAGTGTGCGGGACCCAAGTGGGAGTGCGCCGGACGCCGTAGAAAGTGTGCGGGACCCAAGTGGTAGTGCGCCAGACGCCGTAGAAAGTGTGCGGGACTCAAGTGGGAGTGCGCCGGACGCCGTAGAAAGTGTGGGGGCCCAAGTGGGAGTGCCCGGACGCCATAGAAAGTGTGCGGGACCCAAGTGGGAGTGCGCCGGACGCCGTAGAAAGTGTGCGGGACCCAAGTGGGAGTGCGCCGGACGCCGTAGAAAGTGTGCGGGCCCAAGTGGGAGTGCGCCGGACGCCGTAGAAAGTGTGCGGGACCCAAGTGGTAGTGCGCCAGACGCCGTAGAAAGTGTGCGGGACCCAAGTGGGAGAGCGCCGAACGCCGTAGAAGGTGTGCGGGACCCAAGCGGGAGTGCACCGGACCCCGTATAAAGTGTGCTGGACCCAAGTGGAAGTGCGCCGAACGCCGTAGGAAGTGTGCGGGATCCAAGTGAGACTGCGCCGGACGCCGTAGAAAGGGTGCGGGACTCAAGTGAGAGTGTGCCGAGCGCCGTTGAAAGTATGCGGGGCCAGAGTGAGAGTGCGCCGGACGCCGTCCAAAGTGTGCGGGACATAAGTGGAAGTGCGCCGAACGCAGTAGGAAGTGTGCGGGATCTAAGTGGGAGTGCGCAAGACGCCGTATAAAAGTGTGCGGGGCCCATGTGGGAGTGCGCCGAACGCCGTAGGAAGTGTGCGGGATCCAAGTGCGAGTGCGCAGGACACCGTAGAAAGTGTGCGGGACCCAAGTGGGAGTGCGCTTAACGCAGTAGGAAGTGTGCGGAATTCACGTGGTAGTGCGCCGGACGCCGTATAAAGTGTGCGGAATCCAAGTAGGAGTGCGCCGGACCCCGTAGAAAGTGTGGTGGACCCAAGTGGGAGAGCGCCGGACGCTGTAGAAAGTGTGCGGGACCCAAGTGGAAGTGCGCCGAACGCCATAGGAAGTGTGCGGGACCCAAGTGCGAGTGCGCAGGACGCCGTAGAAAGTGTGTGGGACCCAAGCGAGACCGCGCCGGACGCCGTAGAAAGGGTGCGGGATCCAAGTGGGAGTGCGCCAGACGCCGTAGAAAATGTGCGGGACCCAAGTGGGAGTGCGCTTAACGCCGTAGAAAGTCTGCGGAACCCAAGTGGGAGTGCGCCGGACGCCGTAGAAAGTGTGCGGGACCCAAGTGGGAGTGCGCCGGAGGCCGTAGAATGTGTGCGGGACCCAAGTGGGAGTGCGCCGGACGCCGTATAAAGTGTGCGGGACCCAAGTGGGAGTGCGCCGGACGCCGTAGAAAGTGTGCGGGACCCAAATGAGAGTGCGCCGGACGCCGTAGAAAGTGTACGGGACCCAAGTGGGAGTGCGCCGGACGCCGTAGAAAGTGTGCGGGATCCAAGTGGGAGTGCGCCGGACGCCGTAGGAAGTGTGCGGGATTCAAGTGGGAGTGCGCCGGACGCCGTAGAATGTGTGTGGAGTTCAAGTGGTAGTGCACAGGACGCCGTAGAAAGTGTAGGGGACTCAAGTGGGAGAGCGCCGGACGCCATAGAATGTGTGCGCGACCCAAGTCGGGGTGCGCCGGACGCCATAGAAAGTGTGCGGGACCCGAGTGGGAGTGCGCCGAACGCAGTAGGAAGTGTTCGGGATCCAAGTGGGAGTGCGCAAGACGCCGTATAAAAGTGCGCGAATCCCAAGTGGGAGTGCGCCGAACGCCGTAGAAAGTGTGCGGGATCCAATTGGGAGTGTGCCGGACGCCGTAGAAAGTGTGCGGGAACCAAGTGGGAGTTCGCCGGACGCCGTAGAAAGTGTGCGGGACCCAAGTGGGAGTGCGCAGAACGCCGTAGGAAGTGTGCGGGATCCAAGTGGGAGTGCACTGGACGCCGTAGAAAGTGTGCGGGACGCAAGTGGGAGTGCGCCGGACGCCGTAGTAAGTGTGCGGCACCCATATGAGAGTGCGCCGGACGCCGTAGAAAGTGTGCGGTGTCCAAGTGGGAGTGCGCCGAACGCAGTAGGAAGTGTGCGGGATTCAAGAGGAAGTGTGCAGGATGCCGTAGAAAGTGTGAGGGACCTGAGTGAGAGTGCACCAGACCCGTAGAAAGTGTGCGGGACCCCAGTGGGAGTGCGCCGAACGCCGTAGGAAGTGTGCGGGATCCAAGAGGAAGTGCGCAGGATGCCGTAGAAAGTGTGAGGGACCCAAATGGGCGTGCGTAGAACGCCGTAGAAAGTGTGCGGGACCCAAGTGGGAGTGCGCTTAACGCAGTAGGAAGTGTGCGGGATTCACGTGGTAGTGCGCAGGACGCCGTAGAAAGTGTATGGGACCCAAGTGGGAGTGCGCCGGACGCCGTAGAATGTGTGCGGGACCCAAGTGGGAGTGCGCCGGATGCCGTAGAATGTGTGTGGAATTCAAGTGGTAGTGCAGAGGACGCCGTAGAAAGTGTGCGGGACCCAAGTGGGAGTGCGCCGGACGTCGTAGAATGTGTGCGGGGCCCAAGTGGGAGTGCGCCGAACGCAGTAGGAAGTGTGCGGAGTTCACGTGGTAGTGCACAGGACGCAGTAGAAAGTGTACGGGACCCAAGTGGGAGTGCGCCGTACGCCATAAAATGTGTGCGGGACCCGAGTGGGAGTGCGCCGAACGCAGTAGAAAGTGTGCGGATCCCAAGTGGGAGTGCGCCGAACGCCGTAGGAAGTGTGCGGAATTCACGTGGTAGTGCACAGGACGCAGTAGAAAGTGTACGGGACCCAAGTGGCAGTGCGCCGGACGCCGTAGAATGTGCGGGACCAAGTGGGAGTGCGCCGAACGCCGTAGGAAGTGTGCGGGATTCAAGTGGTAGTGCGCCGGACGCCGTAGAAAGTGTGCGGGACCCAAGTGGGAGTGCGCCGGACGCCGTAGAAAGTGTGCGGGACCCAAGTGGGAGTGCGCTTAACGCAGTAGGAAGTGTGCGGAATTCACGTGGTAGTGCGCCGGACGCCGTAGAAAGTGTGCGGGACCCAAGTGGAGTGCGCCGGACGCCGTAGAAAGTGTGCGGGACCCAAGTGGGAGTGCGCCGGACGCCGTAGAAGTGTGCGGGATCCAAGTGGGAGTGCAGAGGACGCCGTAGAAAGTGTGCGGGACCCAAGTGGGAGAGCGCCGGACGCCGTAGAAAGTGTGCGGGACCCAAGTGGGAGTGCGCTTAACGCAGTAGGAAGTGTGCGGGATTCAAGTGGTAGTGCACAGGACGCCGTAGAAAGGGTACGGGACCCAAGTGGGAGTGCGCCGGACGCCGTATAAAGTGGAGGGGACCCAAGGGGGAGTGCGGCGGACGCCGTAGAAAGGGGGCGGGACCCAAGTGGGAGTGCGCCGAACGCAGTAGGAAGTGTGCGGGATTTAAGTGGTAGTGCACATGACGCCGTAGAAAGTGTGCGGGACCCAAGTGGGAGTGCGCCGGACGCCGTAGGAAGTGTACGGAACCCAAGTGGGAGTGCGCCGGACGCCGTAGAAAGTGTGCGGAACATAAGTGGGAGTGCAGGGACGCCGTAGGAAGTGTAGGGGACCCAAGTGGGAGTGCGCCGGACGCCATAGAATGTGTGCGGGACCCAAGTCGGGGTGCGCCGGACGCCATAGAAAGTGTGCGGGACCCGAGTGGGAGTGCGCCGGACGCCGCAAAAAAGTGTGCTCGATCCAAGTGGAAATTCGCCGACGCCGCAGAAAGTGTGCGTGACCCAAGTGGGTGTGCGCCGAACGCCGCAGAAAGTGTGCGGGACCCAAGTGGGACTGCTCTGGACATCGTGGAAAATGTGCGGGACACAAGTGGGAGTGCGCCGGACGCCGTAGAAAGTGCGGGACCCAAGTGGGAGTGCGCCGAACGCGGTAGAAAGTGTGTGGGATTCAAGTGGTAGTGCACAGGACGCCGTAGAAAGTGTACGGGACCCAAGTGGGAGTGCGCAAGACGTCGTAGAAAGGGTGCGGGACCCAAGTGGGTGTGCGCCGAACGCCGCAGAAAGTGTGCGGGACCCAAGTGGGACTGCTCCGAACGCTGCAGAAAGTGAGCGGGATTCAAGTGGAAGCGCTCTGGACATCGTGGAAAATGTGCGGGACACAAGTGGGAGTGCGAAGGACGCCGTTGAAAGGGTGCGGGACCCAAGTGGCAGTGCGCCGGACGCCGTAGAAAGTGTGAGGGACCCAAGTGGTAGTGCGCCGGACGCCGTAGAAAGTGTGCGGGACCCAAGTGGGAGTGCGCCGGACGCCGTAGAAAGTGTGAGGGACCCAAGTGGCAGTGCGCCGAACGCCGTAGAAAGTGTGCGGGAATTCAAGTGGTAGTGCACAGGACGCCGTAGAAAGTGTACGGGACCCAAGTGGCAGTAGGCCGGACGCCGTAGAAAGTGTGCGGGACCTGGAGTGGGAGTGCGCCGGACGCCGTAGAAAGTGTGCGGGATTCAAGTGGGAGTGCAGAGGACGCCGTAGAAAGTGTAGGGGACCCAAGTGGGAGTGCGCCGGACGCCGTAGAAAGTGTGCGGGACCCAAGTGGGAGTGCGCTTAACGCCGTAGGAAGTGTGCGGAATTCACGTGGTAGTGCACAGGACGCCGTAGAAAGTGTGCGGGACCCAAGTGGGAGTGCGCCGGACGCCGTAGAAAGTGTGCGGGACCCAAGTGGGAGTGCGCCGGACGCCGTAGAAAGTGTGCGGGACCCAAGTGGAAGTGCGCCGAACGCAGTAGGAAGTGTGCGGGATCCAGAGTGGAGTGCGCAAGACGCCGTAGAAAGTGTGCGGGACCCAAGTGGGAGTGCGCCGGACGCCGTAGAAAGTGTGCGGGACCCAAGTGGGAGTGCGCCGGACGCCGTAGAAAGTGTGCGGGATTCAAGTGGGAGTGCGCCGGACGCCGTAGGAAGTGTGCGGGACCCAAGTGGGAGTGCGCCGGACGCCGTAGAAAGTGTGCGGGACCCAAGTGGGAGTGCGCCGAACGCCGTAGGAAGTGTGCGGGATTCAAGTGGTAGTGCACATGACACCGTAGATATTGTATGGGACCCAAGTGGGAGTGCGCCGGACGCCGTAGAATGTGTGCGGTACCTAAGTGGGAGTGCGCCGGATGCGGTAGAATGTGTGTGGAATTCAAGTGGTAGTGCAGAGGACGCCGTAGAAAGTGTAGGGGACCCAAGTGGGAGAGCGCCGGACGCCTTAGAATGTGTGCAGGACCCAAGTGGGAGTGCGCTTAACGCAGTAGGAAGTATGCGGAATTCACGTGGTAGTGCACAGGACGCCGTAGAAAGTGTACGGGACCCAAGTGGGAGTGCGCCGGACGCCGAAGAATGTGAAGGGGACCCAAGTGGGAGTGCGCCGGACGCCATAGAATGTGTGCGGGACTCAAGCCCAAGTGGGAGTGCGCCGAACGCAGTAGGAAGTGCACGTGATTTAAGTGGTAGTGCACATGACACCGTAGAAATTATACGGGACCGAAGTGGCAGTGCGCCGGACGCCGTAGAATGTGTGCGGGACCTAAGTGGGAGTGCGCCGGATGCGGTAGAATGTGTGTGGAATTCAAGTGGTAGTGCACAGGACGCCGTAGAAAGTGTAGGGGACCCAAGTGGGAGAGCGCCGGACGCCATAGAATGTGTGCGGGACCCAAGTCGGGGTGCGCCGGAAGCCATATAAAGTGTGCGGGACCCGAGTGCGAGTGCGCCGGACGCCGTAGAAAGTGTGCGGGAACCAAGTGAAAGTGCGCAGGACCCCGTAGAAAGTGTGTGGGATCCAAGTGGGATTGCGCAAGACGCCGTATAAAGTGTGCGGGACCCAAGTGGGAGTGCGCCGGACGCCGTGTAAAGTGTGCGGGACCCAAGTGAGACTGCGCCGGACGCTGTAGAAAGGGTGCGGGAACCAAGTGAAAGTGCGCAGGACCCCGTAGAAAGTGTGTGGAATTCAAGTGGTAGTGCACAGGACGCCGTAGAAAGTGTAGGGGACCTAAGTGGGAGAGCGCCGGACGCCATAGAATGTGCGGGACCCAAGTGGGGTGCGCCGGAAGCCATATAAAGTGTGCGAAACCGAAGTGGGAGTGTGCCGAACGCAGTAGGAAGTGTGCGGGATTCAAGTGGTAGTGCACAGGACGCCGTAGAAAGTGTACGGGACCCAAGTGGGAGTGCGCCGGACGCCGTAGAATGTGTGCGGGACCCAAGTGGGAGTGCGCTTAACGCAGTAGGAAGTGTGCGGAATTCACGTGGTAGTGCACAGGACGCAGTAGAAAGTGTACGGGACCCAAGTGGGAGTGCGCCGGACGCCATAGAATGTGTGCGGGACCATAGTGCGCGTGATCTAAGTGGTAGTGCACAGGACGCCGTAGGAATTGTACGGGACCCAAGTGAGAGTGCGCCGGACGCCGTAGAAAGTGTGCGGGACCCAAGTGGGAGTGCGCCGAACGCAGTAGGAAGTGTGCGGGATCCAAGTGGGAGTGCGCTTAACGCAGTAGGAAGTATTCGGAATTCACGTGGTAGTGCACAGGACGCCGTAGAAAGTGTACGGGACCCAAGTGGGAGTGCGCCGGACGCTGTCGAAAGTATGCGAAACCGAAGTGGGAGTGTGCCGAACGCAGTAGGAAGTGTGCGGGATTCAAGTGGTAGTGCACAGGACGCCGTAGAAAGTGTACGGGACCCAAGTGGGAGTGCGCCGGACGCCGTAGAAAGTGTGCGGGACCCAAGTGGGAGTGCGCCGAACGCAGTAGGAAGTGTGCGGGATCCAAGTGGGAGTGCGCTTAACGCAGTAGGAAGTGTGCGGGATCCAAGTGGGAGTGCGCAAGACGCCGTATGAAAGTGTGCGGGGCCCAAGTGGGAGTGCGTCGAACGCCGTAGGAAGTGTGCGGGATCCGTGCGAGTGCGCAGGACGCCGTAGAAAGTGTGCGGGACCCAAGTGGGAGTGCGCTTAACGCAGTAGGAAGTGTGCGGGATCCAAGTGCGAGTGCGCAGGACGCAGTAGAAAGTGTACGGGACCCAAGTGGGAGTGCGCCGGACGCCATAGAATGTGTGAGGGACCCAAGTGGGAGTGCACAGGACGCCGTAGAAAGTGTGCGGGACCCAAGTGGGAGCGCGCCGGATGCCATAGAAAGTGTGCGGGACCCAAGTGGTGAGTGCACATGACACCGTAGAAAGTGTACGGGACCCAAGTGGGAGTGCGCCGGACGCCGTATAAAGTGTGCGGGACCCAAGTGGGAGTGCGCCGGACGTCGTAGAATGTGTGTGGAATTCAAGTGGTAGTGCACAGGACGCCGTAGAAAGTGTAGGGACCCAAGTGGGAGAGCGCCGAACGCCATGGAAAGTGTGCGGGACCCAAGTGGGAGAGCGCCGGACGCCATGGAAAGTGTGCGGGACCCAAGTGGTAGTGCACAGGACGCCGTATAAAGTGTGCGGGACCCAAGTGCGACTGCGCCGAACGCCGTAGAAAGTGTGCGGGACCAGAGTGAGAGTGCGCCGGACTCCGTCGAAAGTGTGCGGGACATAAGTGGAAGTGCGCCGAACGCAGTAGGAAGTGTGCGGGATCCAAGTGAGACTGCGCCGGACGCCGTAGAAAGGGTGCGGGACTCAAGTGAGAGTGTGCCGAGCGCCGTTGAAAGTATGCGGGGCCAGAGTGAGGGTGCGCCGGACGCCGTCGAAAGTGTGCGGGACATAAGTGGAAGTGCGCCGAACGCAGTAGGAAGTGTGCGGGATCTAAGTGGGAGTGCGCAAGACGCCGTATAAATGTGTGCGGGGCCCATGTGGGAGTGCGCCGAACGCCGTAGGAAGTGTGCGGGATCCAAGTGCGAGTGCGCAGGACACCGTAAAAAGTGTGCGGGACCCAAGTGGGAGTGCGCTTAACGCAGTAGGAAGTGTGCGGAATTCACGTGGTGGTGCACAGGACGCAGTAGAAAGTGTACGGGACCCAAGTGGGAGTGCGCCGGACCCCGTAGAAAGTGTGGTGGACCCAAGTGGGAGAGCGCCGGACGCCGTAGAAAGTGTGCGGGACATAAGTGGAAGTGCGCCGAACGCAGTAGGAAGTGTGCGGGATCCAAGTGGGAGTGCGCAAGACGCCGTATAAAAGTGTGCGGGGCCCAAGTGGGAGTGCGTCGAACGCCGTAGGAAGTGTGCGGGATCCAAGTGGGAGTGCGCAAGACGCCGTATAAAAGTGTGCGGGACCCAAGTGGGAGTGCGCTTAACGCAGTAGGAAGTGTGCGGGATCCAAGTGCGAGTGCGCAGGACGCAGTAGAAAGTGTACGGGACCCAAGTGGGAGTGCGCCGGACGCCATAGAATGTGTGCGGGACCCAAGTGGGAGTGCACAGGCCGCCGTAGAAAGTGTGCGGGACCCTAAGTGGGGAGTGCGCCGGACGCCATAGAATGTGCGGGACCCAAGTGGTAGTGCACATGACACCGTAGATATTGTATGGGACCCAAGTGGGAGCGCGCCGGACGCCGTAGAAAGTGTGCGGGACATAAGTGGAAGTGCGCCGAACGCAGTAGGAAGTGTGCGGGATCCAAGTGGGAGTGCGCAAGACGCCGTATAAAAGTGTGCGGGGCCCAAGTGGGAGTGCGTCGAACGCCGTAGGAAGTGTGCGGGATCCAAGTGCGAGTGCGCAGGACGCCGTAGAAAGTGTGCGGGACCCAAGTGGGAGTGCGCTTAACGCAGTAGGAAGTGTGCGGGATCCAAGTGCGAGTGCGCAGGACGCAGTAGAAAGTGTACGGGACCCAAGTGGGAGTGCGCCGGACGCCATAGAATGTGTGCGGGACCCAAGTGGGAGTGCACAGGACGCCGTAGAAAGTGTACGGGACCCAAGTGGGAGTGCGCCGGACGCCATAGAATGTGTGCGGGACCCAAGTGGTAGTGCACATGACACCGTAGAAATTGTACGGGACCCAAGTGGGAGTGCGCCGGACGCCGTAGAATGTGTGCGGGACCTAAGTGGGAGTGCGCCGGATGCGGTAGAATGTGTGTGGAATTTGAGTGGTAGTGCACATGACACCGTAGAAATTATACGGGACCGAAGTGGCAGTGCGCCGGACGCCGTAGAATGTGTGCGGGACCTAAGTGGGAGTGCGCTTAACGCAGTAGGAAGTATGCGGAATTCACGTGGTAGTGCACAGGACGCCGTAGATATTGTATGGGACCCAAGTGGAGTGCGCCGGACGCCGTAGAAAGTGTGCGGGATCTGGCGGAGTGCGCAAGACGCCGTATAAATGTGTGCGGGGCCCATGTGGGAGTGCGCCGAACGCCGTAGGAAGTGTGCGGGATCCAAGTGCGAGTGCGCAGGACGCCGTAAAAAGTTTGCGGGACCCAAGTGGGAGTGCGCTTAACGCAGTAGGAAGTGTGCGGAATTCACGTGGTGGTGCACAGGACGCAGTAGAAAGTGTGGTGGACCCAAGTGGGAGTGCGCCGGACCCCGTAGAAGGTGTGGTGGACCCAAGTGGGAGAGCGCCGAACGCCGTAGAAAGTGTGCGGGACATAAGTGGAAGTGCGCCGGACGTAGTAGGAAGTGTGCGGGATCCAAGTGGGAGTGCGCAAGACGCCGTATAAAAGTGTGCGGGGCCCAAGTGGGAGTGCGTCGAACGCCGTAGGAAGTGTGCGGGATCCAAGTGCGAGTGCGCAGGACGCCGTAGAAAGTGTGCGGGACCCAAGTGGGAGTGCGCTTAAAGCAGTAGGAAGTGTGCGGGATCCAAGTGCGAGTGCGCAGGACGCAGTAGAAAGTGTACGGGAACCAAGTGGGAGTGCGCCGGACGCCATAGAATGTGTGCGGGACCCAAGTGGGAGTGCACAGGACGCCGTAGAAAGTGTACGGGACCCAAGTGGGAGTGCGCCGGACGCCATAGAATGTGTGCGGGACCCAAGTGGTAGTGCACATGACACCGTAGATATTGTATGGGACCCAAGTGGGAGTGCGCCGGACGCCGTAGAAAGTGTGCGGGACATAAGTGGAAGTGCGCTGAACGCAGTAGGAAGTGTGCGGGATCCAAGTGGGAGTGGGGAAGGCGCCGTAGAAAAGTGTGCGAGGCCCAAGTGGGAGTGCGTCGAACGCCGTAGGAAGTGTGCGGGATCCAAGTGCGAGTGCGCAGGACGCCGTAGAAAGTGTGCGGGACCCAAGTGGGAGTGCGCTTAACGCAGTAGGAAGTGTGCGGGATCCAAGTGCGAGTGCGCAGGACGCAGTAGAAAGTGTACGGGATCCAAGTAGGAGTGCGCCGGACGCCATAGAATGTGTGCGGGACCCAAGTGGGAGTGCACAGGACGCCGTAGAAAGTGTACGGGACCCAAGTGGGAGTGCGCCGGACGCCATAGAATGTGTGCGGGACCCAAGTGGTAGTGCACATGACACCGTAGAAATTGTACGGGACCCAAGTGGGAGTGCGCCGGACGCCGTAGGAAGTGTGCGGGATCCAGGTGGGAGTGCGCCGGATGCGGTAGAATGTGTGGAATTCAAGTGGTAGTGCAGAGGACGCCGTAGAAAGTGTAGGGGACCCAAGTGGGAGAGCGCCGGACGCCTTAGAATGTGTGCGGGACCCAAGTGGGAGTGCGGTTAACGCAGTAGGAAGTATTCGGAATTCACGTGGTAGTGCACAGGACGCCGTAGATATTGTATGGGACCCAAGTGGGAGTGCGCCGGACGCCGTAGAAAGTGTGGGGGATCTAAGTGGGAGTGCGCAAGACGCCGGATAAATGTGTGCGGGGCCCATGTGGGAGTGCGCCGAACGCCGTAGGAAGTGTGCGGGATCCAAGTGCGAGTGCGCAGGACACCGTAAAAAGTTTGCGGGACCCAAGTGGGAGTGCGCTTAACGCAGTAGGAAGTGTGCGGAATTCACGTGGTAGTGCACAGGACGCAGTAGAAAGTGTACGGGACCCAAGAGGGAGTGCGCCGGACCCCGTAGAAAGTGTGGTGGACTCAAGTGGGAGAGCGCCGGACGCCGTAGAAAGTGTGCGGGACATAAGTGGAAGTGCGCCGAACGCAGTAGGAAGTGTGCGGGATCCAAGTGGGAGTGCGCAAGACGCCCTATAAAAGTGTGCGGGGCCCAAGTGGGAGTGCGCCGAACGCCATAGGAAGTGTGCGGGACCCAAGCTGGAGAGCGCCGGACCCCGTATAAAGTGTGCGGGACCCAAGTGGGAGTGCGCCGGACGCAGCAGGAAAGTGCGGGATCCATGCGAGTGCGCAGGCCGCAGTAGAAAGTGTACGGGACCCAAGTGGGAGTGCGCCGGACGCCATAGAATGTGTGCGGGACCCAAGTGGGAGTGCACAGGACGCCGTAGAAAGTGTACGGGACCCAAGTAGGAGTGCGCCGGACGCCATAGAATGTGTGCGGGACCCAAGTGGTAGTGCACATGACACCGTAGATATTGTATGGGACCCAAGTGGGAGTGCGCCGGACGCCATAGAATGTGTGCGGGACCCAAGTGGGAGGGCGCCGGACGTAGAAGGAAGTGTGCGGGATCCAAGTGGGAGTGCGCAAGACGCCGTATAAAAGTGTGCGGGGCCCAAGTGGGAGTGCGTCGAACGCCGTAGGAAGTGTGCGGATCCAGTGCGAGTGCGCAGGACGCCGTAGAAAGGGTGCGGGACCCAAGTGGGAGTGCGCTTAACGCAGTAGGAAGTGTACGGGATCCAAGTGCGAGTGCGCAGGACGCAGTAGAAAGTGTACGGGACCCAAGTAGGAGTGCGCCGGACGCCATAGAATGTGTGCGGGACCCAAGTGGGAGTGCACAGGACGCCGTAGAAAGTGTACGGGACCCAAGTGGGAGTGCGCCGGACGCCATAGAATGTGTGCGGGACCCAAGTGGTAGTGCACATGACACCGTAGAAATTGTACGGGACCCAAGTGGGAGTGCGCCGGACGCCGTAGAATGTGTGCGGGACCTAAGTGGGAGTGCGCCGGATGCGGTAGAATGTGTGTGGAATTTAAGTGGTAGTGCAGAGGACGCCGTAGAAAGTGTAGGGGACCCAAGTGGGAGAGCGCCGGACGCCTTAGAATGTGTGCGGGACCCAAGTGGGAGTGCGCTTAACGCAGTAGGAAGTATGCGGAATTCACGTGGTAGTGCACAGGACGCCGTAGATATTGTATGGGACCCAAGTGGGAGTGCACATGACACCGTAGAAATTATACGGGACCGAAGTGGCAGTGCGCCGGACGCCGTAGAATGTGTGCGGGACCCAAGTGGGAGTGCGCCGAACGCAGTAGGAAGTGCGCGTGATTTATGTGGTAGTGCACATGACACCGTAGAAATTATACGGGACCGAAGTGGCAGTGCGCCGGACGCCGTAGAATGTGTGCGGGACCTAAGTGGGAGTGCGCCGGATGCGGTAGAATGTGTGTGGAATTCAAGTGGTAGTGCAGAGGACGCCGTAGAAAGTGTAGGGGACCCAAGTGGGAGAGCGCCGGACGCCTTAGAATGTGTGCGGGACCCACGTGGGAGTGCGCTTAACGCAGTAGGAAGTATTCGGAATTCACGTGGTAGTGCACAGGACGCCGTAGATATTGTATGGGACCCAAGTGGGAGTGCGCCGGACGCCGTAGAATGTGTGCGGGACCTAAGTGGGAGTGCGCCGGATGCGGTAGAATGTGTGTGGAATTCAAGTGGTAGTGCAGAGGACGCCGTAGAAAGTGTAGGGGACCCAAGTGGGAGAGCGCCGGACGCCTTAGAATGTGTGCGGGACCCAAGTGGGAGTGCGCTTAACGCAGTAGGAAGTATGCGGAATTCACGTGGTAGTGCACAGGACGCCGTAGATATTGTATGGGACCCAAGTGGGAGTGCGCCGGACGCCGTAGAAAGTGTGCGGGACCCGAGTGAGAGTGCGCCGGACGCCGTAGAAAGTGTGCGGGACCCAAGCCCAAGTGGGAGTGCGCCGAACGCAGTAGGAAGTGCACGTGATTTAAGTGGTAGTGCACATGACACCGTAGAAATTATACGGGACCGAAGTGGCAGTGCGCCGGACGCCGTAGAATGTGTGCGGGACCTAAGTGGGAGTGCGCCGGATGCGGTAGAATGTGTGTGGAATTCAAGTGGTAGTGCACAGGACGCCGTAGAAAGTGTAGGGGACCCAAGTGGGAGAGCGCCGGACGCCATAGAATGTGTGCGGGACCCAAGTCGGGGTGCGCCGGAAGCCATATAAAGTGTGCGGGACCCGAGTGCGAGTGCGCCGGACGCCGTAGAAAGTGTGCGGGAACCAAGTGAAAGTGCGCAGTACCCCGTATAAAGTGTGTGGAATTCAAGTGGGATTGCGCCAGACGCCGTATAAAGTGTGCGGGACCCAAGTGGGAGTGCGCCGGACGCCGTGTAAAGTGTGCGGGACCCAAGTGAGACTGCGCCGGACGCTGTAGAAAGGGTGCGGGAACCAAGTGAAAGTGCGCAGGACCCCGTAGAAAGTGTGTGGAATTCAAGTGGTAGTGCACAGGACGCCGTAGAAAGTGTAGGGGACCCAAGTGGGAGAGCGCCGGACGCCATAGAATGTGTGCGGGACCCAAGTCGGGGTGCGCCGGAAGCCATATAAAGTGTGCGAAACCGAAGTGGGAGTGTGCCGAACGCAGTAGGAAGTGTGCGGAATTCACGTGGTAGTGCACAGGACGCAGTAGAAAGTGTACGGGACCCAAGTGGGAGTGCGCCGGACGCCATAGAATGTGTGCGGGACCATAGTGCGCGTGATCTAAGTGGTAGTGCACAGGACGCCGTAGGAATTGTACGGGACCCAAGTGAGAGTGCGCCGGACGCCGTAGAAAGTGTGCGGGACCCAAGTAAGAGTGCGCCGAACGCAGTAGGAAGTGTGCGGGATCCAAGTGGGAGTGCGCTTAACGCAGTAGGAAGTATTCGGAATTCACGTGGTAGTGCACAGGACGCCGTAGAAAGTGTACGGGACCCAAGTGGGAGTGCGCCGGACGCTGTCGAAAGTATGCGAAACCGAAGTGGGAGTGTGCCGAACGCAGTAGGAAGTGTGCGGGATTCAAGTGGTAGTGCACAGGACGCCGTAGAAAGTCTACGGGACCCAAGTGGGAGTGCGCCGGACGCCGTAGAAAGTGTGCGGGACCCAAGTGGGAGTGCGCCGAACGCAGTAGGAAGTGTGCGGGATCCAAGTGGGAGTGCGCTTAACGCAGTAGGAAGTGTGCGGGATTCAAGTGGGAGTGCGCAAGACGCCGTATAAAAGTGTGCGGGGCCCAAGTGGGAGTGCGTCGAACGCCGTAGGAAGTGTGCGGGATCCAAGTGCGAGTGCGCAGGACGCCGTAGAAAGTGTGCGGGACCCAAGTGGGAGTGCGCTTAACGCAGTAGGAAGTGTGCGGGATCCAAGTGCGAGTGCGCAGGACGCAGTAGAAAGCGTACGGGACCCAAGTGGGAGTGCGCCGGACGCCATAGAATGTGTGCGGGACCCAAGTGGGAGTGCACAGGACGCCGTAGAAAGTGTACGGGACCCAAGTGGGAGCGCGCCGGATGCCATAGAATGTGTGCGGGACCCAAGTGGTAGTGCACATGACACCGTAGAAATTGTACGGGACCCAAGTGCGAGTGCGCCGGACGCCGTAGAATGTGTGCGGGACCCAAGTGGGAGTGCGCCGGATGCGGTAGAATGTGTGTGGAATTCAAGTGGTAGTGCAGAGGACGCCGTAGAAAGTGTAGGGGACCCAAGTGGGAGAGCGCCGGACGCCTTAGAATGTGTGCGGGACCCAAGGGGGAGTGCGCGTAAGTCAGTAGGAAGTATGCGGAATTCACGTGGTAGTGCACAGGACGCCGTAGAAAGTGTACGGGACCCGTGGGAGTGCGCCGGACGCCATAGAATGCGTGCGGGACCCAAGTGGAGTGCGCCGAACGCAGTAGAAAGTGCGCGTGATTTGAGTGGTAGTGCACATGACACCGTAGAAATTATACGGGACCGAAGTGGCAGTGCGCCGGACGCCGTAGAATGTGTGCGGGACCTAAGTGGGAGTGCGCCGGATGCGGTAGAATGTGTGTGGAATTGAAGTGGTAGTGCACAGGACGCCGTAGAAAGTGTGGGGACCCAAGTGGGAGAGCGCCGGACGCCATAGAATGTGTGCGAGACCCAAGTCGGGGTGCGCCGGAAGCCATATAAAGTGTGCGGGACCCGAGTGCGAGAGTGCGCCGGACGCCGTAGAAAGTGTGCGGGAACCAAGTGAAAGTGCGCAGGACCCCGTAGAAAGTGTGTGGGATTCATGGGATTGCGCAAGACGCCGTATAAAGTGTGCGGGACCCAAGTGGGGAGTGCGCCGGACGCCGTGTAAAGTGTGCGGGACCCAAGTGGGAGTGCGCTTAACGCAGTAGGAAGTGTGCGGAATTCACGTGGTAGTGCACAGGACGCAGTAGAAAGTGTACGGGACCCAAGTGGGAGTGCGCCGGACGCCATAGAATGTGTGCGGGACCATAGTGCGTGATCTAAGTGGTAGTGCCCAGGACGCCGTAGAAAGTGTATGGGACCCAAGTGGGAGTGCGCCGGACGCCATAGAATGTGTGCGGGACCCAAGTGGGAGTGCGCCGAACGTAGAAGGAAGTGTGCGGGATCCAAGTGGGAGTGCGCTTAACGCAGTAGGAAGTATTCGGAATTCACGTGGTAGTGCACAGGACGCCGTAGGAATTGTATGGGACCCAAGTGGGAGTGCGCCGGACGCCGTAGAAAGTGTGCGGGATCTAAGTGGGAGTGCGCAAGACGCCGTATAAATGTGTGCGGGGCCCATGTGGGAGTGCGCCGAACGCCGTAGGAAGTGTGCGGGATCCAAGTGCGAGTGCGCAGGACACCGTAAAAAGTGTGCGGGACCCAAGTGGGAGTGCGCTTAACGCAGTAGGAAGTGTGCGGAATTCACGTGGTAGTGCACAGGACGCAGTAGAAAGTGTACGGGACCCAAGTGGGAGTGCGCCGGACCCCGTAGAAAGTGTGGTGGACTCAAGTGGGAGAGCGCCGGACGCCGTAGAAAGTGTGCGGGACATAAGTGGAAGTGCGCCGAACGCAGTAGGAAGTGTGCGGGATCCAAGTGGGAGTGCGCAAGACGCCCTATAAAAGTGTGCGGGGCCCAAGTGGGAGTGCGTCGAACGCCGTAGGAAGTGTGCGGGATCCAAGTGCGAGTGCGCAGGACGCCGTAGAAAGTGTGCGGGACCCAAGTGGGAGTGCGCTTAACGCAGTAGGAAGTGTGCGGGATCCAAGTGCGAGTGCGCAGGACGCAGTAGAAAGTGTACGGGACCCAAGTGGGAGTGCGCCGGACGCCATAGAATGTGTGCGGGACCCAAGTGGGAGTGCACAGGACGCCATAGAATGTGTGCGGGACCCAAGTGGTAGTGCACAGGACGCCATAGAATGTGTGCGGGACCCAAGTGGTAGTGCACATGACACCGTAGATATTGTATGGGACCCAAGTGGGAGTGCGCCGGAAGCCGTAGAAAGTGTGCGGGACATAAGTGGAAGTGCGTCGAACGCAGTAGGAAGTGTGCGGGATCCAAGTGGGAGTGCGCAAGACGCCGTATAAAAGTGTGCGGGGCCCAAGTGGGAGTGCGTCGAACGCCGTAGGAAGTGTGCGGGATCCAAGTGCGAGTGCGCAGGACGCCGTAGAAAGTGTGCGGGACCCAAGTGGGAGTGCGCTTAACGCAGTAGGAAGTGTGCGGGATCCAGTGCGAGTGCGCAGGACGCAGTAGAAAGTGTACGGGATCCAAGTAGGAGTGCGCCGGACGCCATAGAATGTGTGTGGGACCCAAGTGGGAGTGCGCTGGACGCCGTAGAAAGTGTACGGGACCCAAGTGGGGAGTGCGCCGGACGCCATAGAATGTGCGGGATTCAAGTGGTAGTGCACAGGACGCCGTAGAAAGTGTACGGGACCCAAGTGGGAGTGCGCCGGACGCCGTAGAATGTGTGCGGGACCTAAGTGGGAGTGCGCCGGGTGCGGTAGAATGTGTGTGGAATTTAAGTGGTAGTGCAGAGGACGCCGTAGAAAGTGTAGGGGACCCAAGTGGGAGAGCGCCGGACGCCTTAGAATGTGTGCGGGACCCAAGTGGGAGTGCGCTTAACGCAGTAGGAAGTATTCGGAATTCACGTGGTAGTGCACAGGACGCCGTAGATATTGTATGGGACCCAAGTGGGAGTGCGCCGGACGCCGTAGAAAGTGTGCGGGATCTAAGTGGGAGTGCGCAAGACGCCGTATAAATGTGTGCGGGGCCCATGTGGAGTGCGCCGAACGCCGTAGGAAGTGTGCGGGATCCAAGTGCGAGTGCGCAGGACACCGTAGAAAGTTTGCGGGACCCAAGTGGGAGTGCGCTTAACGCAGTAGGAAGTGTGCGGAATTCACGTGGTAGTGCACAGGACGCAGTAGAAAGTGTGCATGGACCCAAGAGGGAGTGCGCCGGACCCCGTAGAAAGTGTGGTGGACTCAAGTGGGAGAGCGCCGGACGCCGTAGAAAGTGTGCGGGACATAAGTGGAAGTGCGCCGAACGCAGTAGGAAGTGTGCGGGATCCAAGTGGGAGTGCGCAAGACGCCCTATAAAAGTGTGCGGGGCCCGAGTGGGAGTACGTCGAACGCCGTAGGAAGTGTGCGGGATCCAAGTGCGAGTGCGCAGGACGCCGTAGAAAGTGTGCGGGACCCAAGTGGGAGTGCGCTTAACGCAGTAGGAAGTGTGCGGGATCCAAGTGCGAGTGCGCAGGACGCCGTAGAAAGTGTACGGGACCCAAGTGGGAGTGCGCCGGACGCCGTAGAATGTGTGCGGGACCATAGTGGGAGTGCGCCGGATGCGGTAGAATGTGTGGAATTCAAGTGGTAGTGCAGAGGACGCCGTAGAAAGTGTAGGGGACCCAAGTGGGAGAGCGCCGGACGCCTTAGAATGTGTGCGGACCCGCGGGAGTGCGCTTAACGCAGTAGGAAGTATGCGGAATTCACGTGGTAGTGCACAGGACGCCGTAGATATTGTATGGGACCCAAGTGGGAGTGCGCCGGACGCCGTAGAATGTGTACGGGACCCAAGTGGGAGTGCGCCGGACGCCATAGAATGTGTGCGGGACCCAAGCCCAAGTGGGAGTGCGCCGAACGCAGTAGGAAGTGCACGTGATTTAAGTGGTAGTGCACATGACACCGTAGAAATTATACGGGACCGAAGTGGCAGTGCGCCGGACGCCGTAGAATGTGTGCGGGACCTAAGTGGGAGTGCGCCGGATGCGGTAGAATGTGTGTGGAATTCAAGTGGTAGTGCAGAGGACGCCGTAGAAAGTGTAGGGGACCCAAGTGGGAGAGCGCCGGACGCCTTAGAATGTGTGCGGGACCCAAGTGGGAGTGCGCTTAACGCAGTAGGAAGTATGCGGAATTCACGTGGTAGTGCACAGGACGCCGTAGATATTGTATGGGACCCATGTGGGAGTGCGCCGGACGCCGTAGAATGTGTGCGGGACCTAAGTGGGAGTGCGCCGGATGCGGTAGAATGTGTGGAATTCAGAGCGGTAGTGCAGAGGACGCCGTAGAAAGTGTGCGGGACCCAAGTGGGAGTGCGCCGGACGCCGTAGAAAGTGTGCGGGACATAAGTGGGAGTGCGCTTAACGCAGTAGGAAGTATGCGGAATTCACGTGGTAGTGCACAGGACGCCGTAGATATTGTATGGGACCCAAGTGGGAGTGCGCCGGACGCCGTAGAATGTGTACGGGACCCAAGTGGGAGTGCGCCGGACGCCATAGAATGTGTGCGGGACCCAAGCCCAAGTGGGAGTGCGCCGAACGCAGTAGGAAGTGCACGTGATTTAAGTGGTAGTGCACATGACACCGTAGAAATTATACGGGACCGAAGTGGCAGTGCGCCGGACGCGCCTAGAATGTGTGCGGGACCTAAGTGGGAGTGCGCCGGATGCGGTAGAATGTGTGTGGAATTCAAGTGGTAGTGCACAGGACGCCGTAGAAAGTGTAGGGGACCCAAGTGGGAGAGCGCCGGACGCCATAGAATGTGTGCGGGACCCAAGTCGGGGTGCGCCGGAAGCCATATAAAGTGTGCGGGACCCGAGTGCGAGTGCGCCGGACGCCGTAGAAAGTGTGCGGGAACCAAGTGAAAGTGCGCAGTACCCCGTATAAAGTGTGTGGAATTCAAGTGGGATTGCGCCAGACGCCGTATAAAGTGTGCGGTACCCAAGTGGGAGTGCGCCGGACGCCGTGTAAAGTCTGCGGGACCCAAGTGAGACTGCGCCGGACGCTGTAGAAAGGGTGCGGGAGCCAAGTGAAAGTGCGTGGGACCCCGTAGAAAGTGTGTGGAATTCAAGTGGTAGTGCACAGGACCCCGTAGAAAGTGTGAGGGACCCAAGTGGGGGGGGGGAGCGCCGGACGCCATGGAAATTGTGCGGGATCCAAGTGGGAGTGCGCAAGACGCCGTATAAAAGTGTGCGGATCCCAAGTGGGAGTGCGCCGAACGCCGTAGGAAGTGTGCGGAGTTCACGTGGTAGTGCACAGGACGCAGTATAAAGTGTACGGGACCCAGGTGGGAGTGCGCCGTACGCCATAAAATGTGTGCGGGACCATAGTGCGCGTGATCTAAGTGGTAGTGCACAGGACGCCGTAGGAATTGTACGGGACCCAAGTGAGAGTGCGCCGGACGCCGTAGAAAGTGTGCGGGACCCAAGTGGGAGTGCGCCGAACGCAGTAGGAAGTGTGCGGGATCCAAGTGGGAGTGCGCTTAACGCAGTAGGAAGTATTCGAATTCACGTGGTAGTGCACAGGACGCCGTAGAAAGTGTACGGGACCCAAGTGGGAGTGCGCCGGACGCTGTCGAAAGTATGCGAAACCGAAGTGGGAGGTGCCGAACGCAGTAGGAAGTGTGCGGATTCAAGTGGTAGTGCACAGGACGCCGTAGAAAGTGTACGGGACCTAAGTGGGAGTGCGCCGGACGCCGCAGAATGTGTGCGGGACCCAAGTGGGAGTGTGCCGAACGCAGTAGGAAGTGCCCGTGATCTAAGTGGGAGTGCGCTGAACGCAGTAGGAAGTGTGCGGGATTCAAGTGGTAGTGCACAGGACGCCGTATAAAAGTGTGCGGGGCCCAAGTGGGAGTGCTCCGAACGTCGTAGAAAGTGTGCGGGACCCAAGTGGGACCGCGCTTAACGCAGTAGGAAGTGTGCGGGATCCAAGTGCGAGTGCGCAGGACGCAGTAGAAAGTGTACGGGACCCAAGTGGGAGTGCGCCGGACGCCATAGAATGTGTGAGGGACCCAAGTGGGAGTGCACAGGACGCCGTAGAAAGTGTACGGGACCCACGCGGGAGCGCGCCGGACGCCATAGAATGTGTGCGGGACCCAAGTGGTAGTGCACATGACACCGTAGAAATTGTACGGGACCAGAGTGGGAGTGCGCCGGACGCCGTAGAATGTGCGGGACCCAAGTGGGAGTGCGCCGGATGCGGTAGAAAGTGTGGAATTCACGTGGTAGTGCACATGACACCGTAGAAATTGTACGGGACCCAAGTGGGAGTGCGCCGGACGCCGTAGAATGTGTGCGGGACCCAAGTGGGAGTGCGCTTAACGCAGTAGGAAGTATGCGGAATTCACGTGGTAGTGCACAGGACGCCGTAGAAAGTGCACGGGACCCAAGTGGGAGTGCGCCGGACGCCATAGAATGCGTGCGGGACCCAAGTGGGAGTGCGCCGAACGCAGTAGAAAGTGCGCGTGATTTGAGTGGTAGTGCACATGACACCGTAGAAATTATACGGGACCGAAGTGGCAGTGCGCCGGTCGCCGTAGAATGTGTGCGGAACCTAAGTGGGAGTGCGCCGGATGCGGTAGAATGTGTGTGGAATTCAAGTGGTAGTGCACAGCACGCCGTAGAAAGTGTAGGGGACCCAAGTGGGAGAGCGCCGGACGCCATAGAATGTGTGCGAGACCCAAGTCGGGGTGCGCCGGAAGCCATATAAAGTGTGCGGGACCCGAGTGCGAGTGCGCCGGACGCCGGAGAAAGTGTGCGGGAACCAAGTGAAAGTGCGCAGGACCCCGTAGAAAGTGTGTGGGATTCAAGTGGCGGATTGCGCAAGACGCCGTATAAAGTGTGCGGGACCCAAGTGGGAGTGCGCCGGACGCCGTGTAAAGTGTGCGGGACCCATGGGAGTGCGCTAACGCAGTAGGAAGTATTCGGAATTCACGTGGTAGTGCACAGGACGCCGTAGATATTGTATGGGACCCGGGGAGTGCGCCGAACGCCGTAGAAAGTGTGCGGGATCTAAGTGGGAGTGCGCAAGACGCCGTAGAAATGTGTGCGGGGCCCATGTGGGAGTGCGCCGAATGCAGTAGGAAGTGTGCGGGATCCAAGTGCGAGTGCGCAGGACACCGTAGAAAGTGTGCGGGACCCAAGTGGGAGTGCGCTTAACGCAGTAGGAAGTGTGCGGAATTCACGTGGTGGTGCACAGGACGCAGTAGAAAGTGTACGGGACCCAAGTGAGACTGCGCCGGACGCCGTAGAAAGGGTGCGTGACTCAAGTGAGAGTGCGCAGGACGCCGGAGAAAGTGGGCGGGACCCAAGTGGAAGTGCGCCGAACGCCGTAGGAAGTGTGCGGGATCCAAGTGGGAGTGCGCCGGACGCCGTAGAAAGTGTGCGGGACCCAAGTGGGAGTGCGTCGAACGCCGTAGGAAGTGTGCGGGATCCAAGTGCGAGTGCGCAGGACGCCGTAGAAAGTGTGCGGGACCCAAGTGGGAGTGCGCTTAACGCAGTAGGAAGTGTGCGGGATCCAAGTGCGAGTGCGCAGGACGCAGTAGAAAGTGTACGGGAACCAAGTGGGAGTGCGCCGGACGCCATAGAATGTGTGCGGGACCATAGTGGGAGTGCGCCGGATGCGGTAGAATGTGTGTGGAATTCAAGTGGTAGTGCAGAGGACGCCGTAGAAAGTGTAGGGGACCCAAGTGGGAGAGCGCCGGACGCCTTAGAATGTGTGCGGGACCCAAGTGGGAGTGCGCTTAACGCAGTAGGAAGTATGCGGAATTCACGTGGTAGTGCACAGGACGCCGTAGAAAGTGTACGGGACCCAAGTGGGAGAGCGCCGGACGCCATAGAATGTGTGCGGGACCCAAGTGGGAGTGCGCCGAACGCAGTAGAAAGTGTGCGGGACCCAAGCCAGTGGGAGTGCGCCGAACGCAGTAGGAAGTGCACGTGATTTTAGTGGTAGTGCACATGACACCGTAGAAATTATACGGGACCGAAGTGGCAGTGCGCCGGACGCCGTAGAATGTGTGCGGGACCTAAGTGGGAGTGCGCCGGATGCGGTAGAATGTGTGTGGAATTCAAGTGGTAGTGCAGAGGACGCCGTAGAAAGTGTAGGGGACCCAAGTGGGAGAGCGCCGGACGCCGTAGAATGTGTGCGGGACCCAAGAGGAGTGCGCTTAACGCAGGGAAGTATGCGGAATTCACGTGGTAGTGCACAGGACGCCGTAGATATTGTGCGGGACCCAAGTGGGAGTGCGCCGGACGCCGTAGAAAGTGTGCGGGACCCAGAGTGGGGAGTGCGCCGGATGCGGTAGGAAGTGTGCGGAATTCAGTGGTAGTGCAGAGGACGCCGTAGAAAGTGTAGGGACCCAAGTGGGTGCGCCGGACGCCGTAGAAAGTGTGCGGGACCCAAGTGAGAAGTGCGCCGGACGCCGTAGCATAGTCGTGATAACAGATGGCACGGTGGCCAATGACGTTTGAGCGCTGAAAAGTGTCAGGATGACAGTATTTGACAATGTTTGAGCAATCTGTCACCACCCCGTATTAAAGTGTGCGAGACCAGAAGTGGAGTGCGCCGGACGCCGTGATAATTGAGAGTGATAGCACTATCAAATGGGAGTGCGCCGTAGAAAAGTGTGCGAAACATGTGTGCACTGATAAAATCTCCATTTCAAGAGGTCAGCAAAGTAGACGCATTCGTAGAAAGTGGACGAGAGACCCATTAGGTATGCAGACGTTATACCAAGTAAACCAAGCTATTTCTCTCGTGCACTCTCCATTGATAGTGCTATCACTTAACGCGGTAGGAAGTATCGATTCTCACTGTTACTCAAAGGGTGTGAAAATACGGGCGTGGAAGGCAAGATTGCCATTAGTCAAACGGGACCCAGTTTTCAGTGCGCAAACGCCGTAGAAGTGTACGGGCCTTTCGGACCGATCTATGCGTTATCTCGACTATGCTTACGAGCGTGTAAGTGCCTTTGCAGGGATGCGGAATTCACGTGGTAGTGCACAGGACGCCGTAGATATTGTATGCGGATTCACGTAGTGCGCCAGGACGCCGTAGAAAGTGTACGGGACCCAAGCGGAGTGCGCCGGACGCCATAGAATGCGTGCGGGACCCAAGCCCATGGGGAGTGCGCCGAACGCAGTAGGAAGTGCACGTGATTTAAGTGGTAGTGCACATGACACCGTAGAAATTATACGGGACCGAAGTGGCAGTGCGCCGGACGCCGTAGAATGTGTGCGGGACCTAAGTGGGAGTGCGCCGGATGCGGTAGAATGTGTGTGGAATTCAAGTGGTAGTGCACAGGACGCCGTAGAAAGTGTAGGGGACCCAAGTGGGAGAGCGCCGGACGCCATAGAATGTGTGCGGGACCCGAGTCGGGGTGCGCCGGAAGCCATATAAAGTGTGGGGAACCCAAGTGGGAGTGCGCCGGACGCCGTGTAAAGTGTGCGGGACCCAAGTGAGTGCGCAGGACCCCGTAGAAAGTGTGTGGAATTGGCGGATTGCGCCAGACGCCGTATAAAGTGTGCGGGACCCAGTGGGAGTGCGCCGGACGCCGTGTAAAGTGTGCGGGACCCAAGTGAGACTGCGCCGGACGCTGTAGAAAGGGTGCGGGAACCAAGTGAAAGTGCGCAGGACGCCGTAGAAAGTGTGCGGAATTCAAGTGGGAGTGTGCCGAACGCAGTAGGAAGTGTGCGGGATTCAAGTGGTAGTGCACAGGACGCCGTAGAAAGTGTACGGGACCCAAGTGGGAGTGCGCCGGACGCCGTAGAATGTGTGCGGGACCCACGTGGGAGTGCGCTTAACGCAGTAGGAAGTGTGCGGAATTCACGTGGTAGTGCACAGGACGCAGTAGAAAGTGTACGGGACCCAAGTGGGAGTGCGCCGGACGCCATAGAATGTGTGCGGGACCCAAGTGGGAGTGCGCCGAACGCAGTAGGAAGCGCGCGCGATCTAAGCGGTAGTGCACAGGACGCCGTAGGAATTGTACGGGACCCAAGTGAGAGTGCGCCGGACGCCGTAGAAAGTGTGCGGGACCCAAGTGGGAGTGCGCCGAACGCAGTAGGAAGTGTGCGGGATCCAAGTGGGAGTGCGCTTAACGCAGTAGGAAGTATGCGGAATTCACGTGGTAGTGCACAGGACGCCGTAGAAAGTGTACGGGACCCAAGTGGGAGTGCGCCGGACGCTGTCGAAAGTGTGCGAAACCGAAGTGGGAGTGTGCCGAACGCAGTAGGAAGTGTGCGGGATTCAAGTGGTAGTGCACAGGACGCCGTAGAAAGTGTACGGGACCCAAGTGGGAGTGCGCCGGACGCCGTAGAAAGTGTAGGGGACCCAAGTGGGAGTGCGCCGAACGTCGTAGGAAGTGTGCGGTATCCAAGTGAGAGTGCGCTTAACGCAGTAGGAAGTGTGCGGGATCTGGCGTGGTAGTGCGCAGACGCCGTATAAAGTGTGCGGGACCCAAGTGGGAGTGCGTCGAACGCCGTAGGAAGTGTGCGGGATCCAAGTGCGAGTGCGCCGGACGCCGTAGAAAGTGTGCGGGACCCAAGTGGGAGTGCGCTTAACGCAGTAGGAAGTGTGCGGGATCCAAGTGCGAGTGCGCCGGACGCAGTAGAAAGTGTACGGAACCCAAGTGGGAGTGCGCCGGACGCCATAGAATGTGTGGGACCCAAGTGGTAGTGCACAGGACGCCGTAGAAAGTGTACGGGACCCAAGTGGGAGAGCGCCGGATGCCATAGAATGTGTGCGGGACCCAAGTGGTAGTGCACATGACACCGTAGAAATTGTACGGGACCCAAGTGGGAGTGCCGGACGCCGTAGAAAGTGTGCGGGACCCAAGTGGGAGTGCGCCGGATGCGGTAGAAAGTGTGTGGAATTCAAGTGGTAGTGCAGAGGACGCCGTAGAAAGTGTAGGGGACCCATGGGAGAGCGCCGGACGCCTTAGAATGTGTGCGGGACCCAAGTGGGAGTGCGCTTAACGCAGTAGGAAGTATGCGGAATTCACGTGGTAGTGCACAGGACGCCGTAGAAAGTGCACGGGACCCAAGTGGGAGTGCGCCGGACGCCATAGAATGCGTGCGGGACCCAAGTGGGAGTGCGCCGAACGCAGTAGAAAGTACGCGTGATTTGAGTGGTAGTGCACATGACACCGTAGAAATTATACGGGACCGAAGTGGCAGTGCGCCGGACGCCGTAGAATGTGTGCGGGACCTAAGTGGGAGTGCGCCGGATGCGGTAGAATGTGTGTGGAATTCAAGTGGTAGTGCACAGGACGCCGTAGAAAGTGTAGGGGACCCAAGTGGGAGAGCGCCGGACGCCATAGAATGTGTGCGGGACCCAAGTCGGGGTGCGCCGGAAGCCATATAAAGTGTGCGGGACCCGAGTGAGAGTGCGCCGGACGCCGTAGAAAGTGTGCGGGAACCAAGTGAAAGTGCGCAGGACCCCGTAGAAAGTGTGTGGGATTCAAGTGGGATTGCGCAAGACGCCGTATAAAGTGTGCGGGACCCAAGTGGGAGTGCGCCGAACGCCGTAGAAAGTGTGCGGGACCCAAGTGGGAGTGCGCTTAACGCAGTAGGAAGTGTGCGGAATTCACGTGATAGTGCACAGGACGCTGTAGAAAGTGTACGGGACCCAAGTGGGAGTGCGCCGGACGCCATAGAATGTGTGCGGGACCATAGTGCGCGTGATCTAAGTGGTAGTGCACAGGACGCCGTAGGAATTGTACGGGACCCAAGTGAGAGTGCGCCGGACGCCGTAGAAAGTGTGCGGGACCCAAGTGGGAGTGCGCCGAACGAAGTAGGAAGTGTGCGGGATCCAAGTGGGAGTGCGCTTAACGCAGTAGGAAGTATGCGGAATTCACGTGGTAGTGCACAGGACGCCGTAGAAAGTGTACGGGACCCAAGTGGGAGTGCGCCGGACGCTGTCGAAAGTGTGCGAAACCGAAGTGGGAGTGTGCCGAACGCAGTAGGAAGTGTGCGGGATTCAAGTGGTAGTGCACAGGACGCCGTAGAAAGTGTACGGGACCCAAGTGGGAGTGCGCCGGACGCCGTAGAAAGTGTGCGGGACCCAAGTGGGAGTGCGCCGAACGCAGTAGGAAGTGTGCGGGATCCAAGTGGGAGTGCGCTCAACGCAGTAGGAAGTGTGCGGGATTCACGTGGTAGTGCGCTTAACGCAGTAGGAAGTATTCGGAATTCACGTGGTAGTGCACAGGACGCCGTAGAAAGTGTACGGGACCCAAGTCGGGGTGCGCCGGAAGCCATATAAAGTGTGCGGGACCCGAGTGCAAGTGCGCCGGACGCCGTAGAAAGTGTGCGGGAACCAAGTGAAAGTGCGCAGGACCCCGTAGAAAGTGTGTGGGATTCAAGTGGGATTGCGCAAGACGCCGTATAAAGTGTGCGGGACCCAAGTGGGAGTGCGCCGGACGCCGTGTAAAGTGTGCGGGACCCAAGTGGGAGTGCGCTTAACGCAGTAGGAAGTGTGCGGAATTCACGTGATAGTGCACAGGACGCTGTAGAAAGTGTACGGGACCCAAGTGGGAGTGCGCCGTACGCCATAAAATGTGTGCGTGACCCGAGTGGGAGTGCGCCGGACGCCGTAGAAAGGGTATGAGGACTCAGTGGTGAGTGCTGCCGGACGCCGTAGGAATTGTAAGGGACCCAAGTGACAGTGTGCCGGACGCCGTAGAAAGTGTGCGGGACCCGTGGGAGTGCGCCGAACGCAGTAGGAAGTGTGCGGGATCCGCGGGAGTGCGCTTAACGCAGTAGGAAGTATTCGGAATTCACGTGGTAGTGCACAGGACGCCGTAGAAAGTGTACGGGACCCAAGTGGGAGTGCGCCGGACGCTGTCGAAAGTATGCGAAACCGAAGTGGGAGTGTGCCGAACGCAGTAGGAAGTGTGCGGGATTCAAGTGGTAGTGCACAGGACGCCGTAGAAAGTGTCCGGGGCCCAAGTGGGAGGGCGCCGGCGGCCGTAGAAAGTGTGCGGGACCCAAGTGGGAGTGCGCTTAACGCAGTAGGAAGTGTGCGGGATCCAAGTGCGAGTGCGCAGGACGCAGTAGAAAGTGTACGGGACCCAAGTGGGAGTGCGCCGGACGCCATAGAATGTGTGCGGGACCCGCGTGGGAGTGCACAGGACGCCGTAGAAAGTGTACGGGACCCAAGTGGGAGTGCGCCGGATGCCATAGAATGTGCGGGACCCAAGTGGTAGTGCACATGACACCGTAGAAATTGTACGGGACCCAAGTGCGAGTGCGCCGGACGCCGTAGAAATGTGTGCGGGACCAAGTGGAGTGCGCCGGATGCGGTAGGAATGTGTGGAATTCAAGTGGTAGTGCAGAGGACGCCGTAGAAAGTGTAGGGGACCCAAGTGGGAGAGCGCCTTAACGCCGTAGGAAGTATGCGGGAATTCACGTGGTAGTGCACAGGACGCCGTAGGAAGTGTGCGGGATCCAAGAGCGAGTGCGCAGGACGCCGTAGAAAGTGTGCGGGACCCAAGTGGGAGTGCGCTTAACGCAGTAGGAAGTATGCGGAATTCACGTGGTAGTGCACAGGACGCCGTAGAAAGTGTACGGGACCCAAGTGGGAGTGCGCCGGACGCCATAGAATGCGTGCGGGACCCAAGTGGGAGTGCGCCGAACGCAGTAGAAAGTGCGCGTGATTTAAGTGGTAGTGCACATGACACCGTAGAAATTATACGGGACCGAAGTGGCAGTGCGCCGGACGCCGTAGAATGTGTGCGGGACCTAAGTGGGAGTGCGCCGGATGCGGTAGAATGTGTGTGGAATTCAAGTGGTAGTGCACAGGACGCCGTAGAAAGTGTAGGGGACCCAAGTGGGAGAGCGCCGGACGCCATAGAATGTGTGCGGGACCCAAGTCGGGGTGCGCCGGAAGCCATATAAAGTGTGCGGGACCCGAGTGCGAGTGCGCCGGACGCCGTAGAAAGTGTGCGGGAACCAAGTGAAAGTGCGCAGGACCCCGTAGAAAGTGTGTGGGATTCAAGTGGGATTGCGCAAGACGCCGTATAAAGTGTGCGGGACCCAAGTGGGAGTGCGCCGGACGCCGTGTAAAGTGTGCGGGACCCAAGTGAGACTGCGCCGGACGCTGTAGAAAGGGTGCGGGACCGAAATGGGATTGCGCCGGACGCCGTCGAAAGTGTGCGAAACCGAAGTGGGAGTGTGCCGAACGCAGTAGGAAGTGTGCGGGATTCAAGTGGTAGTGCACAGGACGCCGTAGAAAGTGTACGGGACCCAAGTGGGAGTGCGCCGGACGCCGTAGAATGTGTGCGGGACCCACGTGGGAGTGCGCTTAACGCAGTAGGAAGTGTGCGGAATTCACGTGGTAGTGCACAGGACGCAGTAGAAAGTGTACGGGACCCAAGTGGGAGTGCGCCGGACGCCGTAGGAAGTGTGCGGGACCTAAGTGCGAGTGCGCAGGACGCCGTAGAAAGTGTGCGGAATCCAAGTGGGAGAGCGCCGGACGTCATAGAAAGTGTGCGAGACCCGAGTGAGAGTGCGCCGGACGCCGTAGAAAGTGTGCGGGAACCAAGTGGTAGTGCACAGGACGCCGTAGAAAGTGTACGGGACCCAAGTGGGAGTGCGCCGGACGCCGTAGAAAGTGTAGGGGACCCAAGTGGGAGTGCGCCGGACGCCGTAGAAAGTGTGCGGGACCCAAGTGGGAGTGCGCCGAACGCAGTAGGAAGTGTGCGGGATCCAAGTGGGAGTGCGCTTAACGCAGTAGGAAGTATGCGGAATTCACGTGGTAGTGCACAGGACCCCGTAGAAAGTGTGTGGGATTCAAGTGGGATTGCGCAAGACGCCGTATAAAGTGTGCGGGACCCAAGTGGGAGTGCGCCGGATGCCGTGTAAAGTGTGCGGGACCCAAGTGGGAGAGCGCCGGACACCGTAGAAAGTGTGCGGGACACAAGTGGGAGTGCGCCGGATGCCGTAGAATGTGTGCGGGACCTAAGTGGGAGTGCGCCGGATGCGGTAGAATGTGTGTGGAATTCAAGTGGTAGTGCACAGGACGCCGTAGAAAGTGTAGGGGACTCAAGTGGGAGAGCGCCGCACGCCATAGAATGTGTGCGGGACCCAAGTCGGGGTGCGCCGGACGTACGACCCGAGTGAGAGTGCGCCGGACGCCGATGAAAGTGTGCGGGAACCAAGTGAGAGTGCTCCGGACGCTGTAGAAAGGGTGCGGGACCGAAATGGATTGCGCAGGACGCCGTCGAAAGTGTGCGAAACCGAAGTGGGAGTGTGCCGAACGCCGTAGGAAGTGTGCGGGATTCAAGTGGTAGTGCACAGGACGCCGTAGAAAGTGTACGGGACCCAAGTGGGGAGTGCGCCGGACGCCGTAGAAAGTGTGCGGGACCCAAGTGGGAGTGCGCCGAACGCAGTAGGAAGTGTGCGGAATCTAAGTGGTAGTGCACAGGACGCCGTAGAAAGTGTGTGGGATCCAAGTGGGATTGCGCCGGACGCCGTATAAAGTGTGCGGGACCCAAGTGGGAGTGCGCCGAACGCCGTAGGAAGTGTGCGGGACCCAAGGGAGTGCGCCGGACACCGTAGAAAGTGTGCGGGACACGTGGGAGTGCGCCGGATGCCGTAGAATGTGTGGGACCCAAGTGGGAGTGCGCCGGATGCGCGGTAGAGATGTGTGGAATTCAAGTGGTAGTGCACAGGACGCCGTAGAAAGTGTAGGGGACTCAAGTGGGAGAGCGCCGGACGCCATAGAATGTGTGCGGGACCCAAGTCGGGGTGCGCCGGACGTCATAGAAAGTGTGCGAGACCCGAGTGAGAGTGCGCCGGACGCCGTAGAAAGTGTGCAGGAACCAAGTGAAAATGCGCAGGACCCCGTAGAAAGTGTGTGGGATTCAAGTGGGATTGCGCAGGACGCCGTATAAAGTGTGCGGGACCCAAGTGGGAGTGCGCCGGACGCCGTAGAAAGTGTGCGGGACCCAAGAGGGAGTGCGCCAAACGCAGTAGGAAGTGTGCGGGATCCAAGTGGGAGTGCGCAAGACGCCGTATAAAAGTGTGCGGAGCCCAAGTGGGAGTGCGCCGTACGCCGTAGGAAGTGTGCGGGATTTAAGTGCGAGTGCGCATTACGCCGTAGAAAGTGTGCGGGACCCAAGTGGGGGGGGGGAGCGCCGGATGCCATGGAAAGTGTGCGGAACCCAAGTGGGAGAGCGCCGGACGCCATAGAAAGTGTGCGGGACCCAAGTCGGGGTGCGCTGGACGCCATAGAAAGTGTGCGGGACCCGAGTGAGAGTGCGCCGGACCCCGTAGAAAATGTGCTGGAACCGAGTGGAAGTGTGCCGAACGCTGTGGGAAGTGTGCGGGACCTAAGCTGGAGAGCACCGGACCCCGTATAAAGTGTGCTGGACCCAAGTGAGACTGCGCCGGACGCCATATAAAGTGTGCGGGACCCGAGTAAGAGTGCGCCGGACGCCGTGGAAAGTGTGCGGGAACCAAGTGGAAGTGCGCCGAACGCCATAGGAAGTGTGCGGGATCCAAGCTGGAGAGCGCCGGACTCCGTATAAAGTGTGCGGGACCCAAGTGAGACTGCGCAGGACCCCGTAGAAAGTGTGAGGGACCCAAGTGGGAGTGCGTTGGACCCCGTAGAAAGTGTGGTGGACCCAAGTGAAAGTGCGCCGAACGCCGCAGGAAGTGTGCGGGACCCAAGCTGGAGAGCCCCGGACCCCGTATAAAGTGTGCGGGACCCAAGTGAGACTGCGCCGGACGCCGTAGAAAGTGTGCGGGACCCAAGTGGAAGTGCGCCGAACGCCGTAGGAAGTGTGCGGGACCCAAGCTGGAGGGCCCCGTACCCCGTATAAAGTGTGCGGAACCCAAGTGAGACTGCGCCGGACGCCGTAGAAAGGGTGCGGGACTTAAGTGGGAGTGTGCCGGGCGCCGTTGAAGGTGTTCGGAACCAGAGTGAGAGTGAGCCGGACGCCGTTTAAAGTGAGCGGGAACAGAGTGAGAGTGCGCCGGACGCCGTCGTAGGTGTGCGGGACCGAAGTGGGAGTGCGCCGGACGCCGTCGAAAGTGTGCGGGACCGAAGTGGGAGTGCGCCGTAGGAAGTGTATGAGACCCAAGTGAGGGAGCGCCGGACGCCGTAGAAAACGTGTGAAACTCAAGGGAAAAAGCGCAGAACTTTAGAATCACTATGTGCGTCTAAAAGAGAGCGCACACCACCCATTTCTTCAGGTCCCCTACCGTTCACCACTCATTTCAACTGCTTAGCTGTTTATATGCACTAAATTTTTTAAATCGTGTTTATATACAATGAAAATAAGAGTTAATCAAAATCTGCATTCGTGGAACACAAACATCATTCTTTTTCATTTGGCAATAAAAGTAGCAGGGTGTCGGTTGATCATGAAAACGTTTAGTAATTTCCAAACAGCGGTTGTCTTCATCATGACAGAAATTTAAAAAAATCGAAAGCCACTTCAGGACCTTATAAAACGAAAAAACGACCGGTGTATCACGGTACAGATAAGGAGGTAAACGGGTGTTGCAAGGTTTGGAATGCTTTGTGATTTTCGATGGTTTAAGAGTTGCCGCCTAGGCCAGCTTATGGGCCGGCGCAGGAAGGAAGAAAGCGCCGATTTATTTGCCTTATACCCAAGATGCTGGCGAAGCCGGCAAAGGGGCCGGCGCAGCCGGACCCCAGCGGCAGAGGCCGGCGTCAGCCGGCCGACGCCGCTGGTGACTTATAGTGGCTCCCTTGTCAGGCGCGAAGCACTTGGTCACGCCCATCTTACCGTGCCGCTCTGAATTTGGTCACCTACCCGGGTTTTCCCTCCTATGCCCAAATCGGGAGAGTCGTTACGGGATGGAAAAATGGGCGTGGCCAAGTGCTATGCAACAGTGCGCTACCCCCCCCCCGCCCCCGCTAAGATAGCACGGAAGTTTACATGAAAACAATGACTGATAACACTATCAGACATCAGATAACGCCGGAAAAATTCATTTTCATGAATAGATAAATCATTTCGTTTTCTCGAGTGCCCCCCACCCCATATAGTTATGCACCCCGCCTTGTTGTTTGCTGACGCCCTCCCTAAATTTGAGCTCGGCCGACTGATTCTCGCAATCTGCGAACCTCCGACCACAGTTTCTTCGAAATTCTTACGGGGTCGCAAATGAGTTTTTGTCTGCGTATGGTTTTAGAAGGAGGTCTTTGACTGCCCAATTTATAGTATTTGTTACAGAACTCCTTCAAATAATGTTCCTGCGCCGGATGGCGCGGTTTGGCATTCGCCGCGGCGAAGCATATTGGAGAACGAAGAAGAAGGTGCAAGGGAGGCTCCATTGTAGGTTCAAGCTTATTGTTGAAGATAATAGTCACATAAGAGTGCGAGTATGGAGCTTCTGGGAACCGTTCTGCTCCTAAACAAATCATACGTATCGATCTAACGTGTTCAGGTAGGTAATTGCAGGTAAACATGTTTTCTCACTTCGACAGGCATGTTTTAACGTTAAGAGTCGATTGGTTCCCCAAAGCTCTGAACCGCTTTTCGTCACATAACATAGAGTTCACGTAATAAATTTAGTCTGATGAATGGACGGGACTGCGACGGTAGATCACCGCGCGCGAATCGAAATCCCGTTGTCCAGTGGTGCCGCCAACACCGCGGGGCCAGCCGCATGGTCCATGCGTCAGACTAAATCAAATATGGAAACCATAGATCAATGTAGCTCAACTTCGGAGCGACCAATTTTCCCCCGGTATTTTTGTGAACCAGAACCATAACGGAAAAGGCGATAGTGCGGTTTCCGACTTCTCCCAATATGCTGTAGTATCAATCATTTTTCGAAACAGCTGGGATTGATCGGTGAGTTTCTGCTTTCTCTGAGAATTTTGGCCGAGAAATAGCCGCGAAATAGCCGCAAATTGCCTGCTGGCCGCGTAATAGCCGCGAAATAGCCGTCAAATAACTCCGGCCGCAATATAACCGCGAAATAGCCGCCAAATAGCCGCTAAATAATGCTGGCCGCAAAATAGCCGCCAAACAGTTCTCGCCGCGAAATAGCCGTGAAATAGCCGCCAAATATGTGGTCTGCTTGGATCCAGTTCACTTTAGCTTAGTTGAGCTTAGTTCATTTATGTGCGGTCTAAGCGATGGCGAACTTCTTAATGCTTCGGTCTACGATGGCGAACTTCCTAGCCATGCCCTACTCCAGAATGATACGGGTCAAAGCGAGTGTCTTGATCACCCATTATTAGTGCATTTCCTTGCATGAGCGAATTCTTGTAGGCATACCAGGCGAAGATCAACCATTGCAGAACGGTGCTTTATAGCCAAATGCGACGTATTGTGTCAGTCGAAATAACTCTTCGTTACGCAATTTGATGGGTTTTGAAGCATCATGGATCTATTCACAGTGGGACGCTCATAAGCTTGGATGATAGCAGGATATCGGAGTATTTCATAGTATGCACGCCTCATAGTTCTTTTATCCTCCACTCTGACTACCAGGGGTGCGTTCCAAGAAGATTTCCACGGGAGGAAAAATGAATCTGATAAGAGCCGACCAATGATAGATTGAGAGACCGCATGAAATTAGCCTATCTGTTAGATTATCGTTCGTTAAATCTTATCAGACCCATTTTCCTCCCATGGAAATCTTCTTGGAACGCACCCCAGAATGTTTCTTCCCAGTGGAACATGGAGTTATCTGTCGAATTTGGCATGCATATAGTGAAGATTCAAGCCATTGTCAATATTGATGGTTTCACATTCAGCTCAAAGACAAGGTACGGAATGACTTGTTCCCTACGATTACTTCCGGTGCAAAACTAGTTGAGGGGGACCACTCGAAAAAATGAAATGATTTATGCATGAAAATGAAAATTTCTTCTGATATCACATGCCTGATAGCGTAATAAGTCATTGTTTTCATGGGAACTCCCTGGACTACTTCGATTTCTGAAAGTGGTATCATTCATTTTTCAATTGAACCCTGAGCGCCCCCCCCCAACTAGTTTTGCACCTTACTTCCTACATTTTATCATGTTCACATCTGATTAAAACCGTAGGGTATCGAATGAGATCTGCAAGTCATGAGTAGCGACGAAACGTGGAAATTAGAAAATCCACAATGTTTCTGGTCTCTTCGGTTTTCTGAACATTTTCTTTCCGTTTTCGAAAATTATGAAAAGATTTTCGCAAAGCCCTAGCCTTGATGGATATAAGGCCTGCGTTGCGGCTCAACCAGAAATGCCTTCTGATGTTTGACTTTATTCGTGAGTTTGGGAACCTGACGCAAAGAGACCTCAATATGTATTGTCTTTGGATGTCTTCTTACGGAACACATGACAATAGTTATGATTGACGGAATCGTTGTCCGTAACTGTGAATGAAGGTAAGACCGGCAATAGAAGTTTGCCACCTCATTCCCAGATTGGTGGCTGTGTGAAGAGCACCAGTTGTCGGGAAATAGCCGAGGAATAGCCCACCAGGCTCCGCAGCGGCTCCTGGTGGGCTATTTCTCGGTTATTTCGCGGCTATTTCGCGGATAACGTGGTCGCGGCCGAGCATTGGCCGCGAAATAGCCGAGAAATAACCTAGAAATAGCCTAGAAATAACTAGCCCACCAGGAGCCGCTGCGGTGCCTGGTGGGCTATTTCGCGGCTATATCTCGGCCAAAACTCTCAGAGTTTCCTGATACGACTACAGCTGTGGGAGCAAAGAAAACTAACTAAAATGTGAGAATTAAAACAATAACTCACTGATAAATTATATCTGATCCGACAACTGATTGATATAGCAAAGACTACAGTATGTCGATGGAAGTCCGCATCCGCAACACCGCCTTTTTTCCAGGTGCCGCCGTGGACTACAGATTGAGGTCAGAATGTGTATATCGTAATTACATATCATCACGTTCGTTATATTAGAATAATAAAGGATACTGGTCTGAAAGGCGACCATTGAAGGCATTTTCTTCGAGGGGACTTCCCTTTTCCATCCACTTCATTGCTGCTGGTCTATAAGGTCTGGAGCACTCCTAGGGAACTCTAGATTTCCATCACCAGCAGCTAGCGGTGTTTCTTTGTCGAAGCATCCTTATCAACTTCTACATTTCACCAAGGCCCACCGCCCTGCTGCTGGTGATAATCGAAGTCGAGAGCTTTTTGGAATGTAGTCAAAAGTTATCTAGTCAACGTCTGGCGAATCAGAGTGTACAGTGGATTTCAGAATGATAGAGGCACCCGTGTAGTTGAAGGCAGCTACACGATAAATAGAATGGGTATGCTGGCTGTTGCTCGTCTTTGCCCAAGGATGATGATTAGATATAGTTAAGTTCTTTCATAGGTTATGGCAAACTGCAATGTCCTCCATCAGTATCAGTAAGTAAAAGTAATGAACAGCCAGCGCGCCCACTTATTTTATCGTGAACACTGCCTTTGAAGGTTTCGCCTCTCCTTCGAAGATTCATGGCACGGCACCAGCGCCGTCGAGCCAACACCACTAGAAATCGTACCGTAACCACTATCAGAGAATGATTTCGTCCATATAAAATTTCGTAAGGAAAATATCGATTATTTTACGTTTCGAAACCATAGAGTCATCACCGACGATTACCATTCCTTATAAAATTTCTTCCTTTAAAGGCAGTGTCCACGATAAAAAACATGTCTGGTTTTTTGGTGAAGATCGGCAGCTGTAGGGCCTAGCGCAACCCTAACGTTGAAAAAACTAAGAAAAATGAGCTCGGAACGGTCCCCTACGGGCCCAAAGTTGGACACCCGTCAGCTCGTCACCCCCAGATGCACTTTCCAAGCCCACCCACGTGAACAAATGAATGCTAGAGATTGTAAGATAAGCGATGGCCTCCGATAAATAGCCCCGTTCTTCCCTTCATTCTCAACTTCTCTCTTTACTCAGGTCAGCTCGCATACATCGGCTGCAAAAGACGGAAGTTACAAGCCTCGGACATTTCGTCCACCATGTTTTCTTAGCTCAATTTTTGAGGGACCATAACTCCGTTCCTAGAAGGTCTTGTACGATTCCAAAAACATCATTGGAATCAGCATGGGACCGTCTTCATGATAAGCAAAAAAGCAGAAAAACGATTCTTATCGTGAACACTGCCTTGAATCAGATTCATAGGATGTCTATGCGAATGCTAGGTCATCTTCTCTTCATTACCTACCAGACCTCGCGGAATCATGCTGTCAGACGAGGATCAAGCTCGAATTTCCGCTCTGCACTCTGCAGGTCGCACCAGCTGCGCAACTTGGCCAATCTAGAATCGTGGCTTACCATTCTGTGATAGATACAACCTCCGGGATGAAACTAGTTGGGGGTCATTCAAGATTCTCAGACATTCAAGCGCGTCTCGCCTTGCACAAAGACGCGTGTCGCGCACGTACACGTGTATTTGTAGTGTAATTTCGGCGCGCCAAACACACTACGTAGGGTCTTTATAGTGCGAGATAGGGTCTTTGTCGGGCGACATTGATCCCACTTCACTCGTAAATTTGGCGCGACAAAGACCCTACGTAGGGTCTGTGTAGTGCGAAATAGGGTCAATGTAGTGTCTTTGTAGGGTCACCAGTATTCGAACCTTACTGGCTCCTCAGGTGAACGTAACTGGGGTACATCAATGGTGGGTGTAGGGTTACCGGTTACCTATTGTTCAAAGCCGTTGCTCAATACAGTGCGTTCAGAAAGTGTAGGGACACCCCCGAAAATCAAGGTTTTCAAAATCATGTTATATTTGGCTATCGATACTGTTTATAGAAGAATTCAACAAGGTGAAAAACCTTTATTTGTTCATTTCTATAACAGCTGAGCAATTTTACAAGAATTTATTTCAAATTTCAGATTTTTTCGCCGTTCAGAAAGTATAGGGACACAACACAAAAACAAAAATTATTGAACAAAGAAAGAATTAAACATACAATCTAAAATGAAATAGCTGCACCACCATTAGCAATGATCTCAAAAATTCTCTTTGGCATAGAATTGATCAAATTGGCGATGACGTTTCCATCCAGATTGGCCCACGCTTCGAGGATAGCGACCTTCAGCTCATCTACCGTTCTGTACTGCTTCTTGTTGGCATCAAACTGGGGCACATGTATGCCCCAGATATTCTCTATCGGGTTACAATCTGGAATACACGCGGGCCATTCCAACAAACGGATTCGATGACGTAGAAACCAGGTTTTTGTAGACCTGGACACATGTACCGTCGCGTTGTCTTGCCGGAAAGTGAAACGCTGACGTCGTGTTCCGGACAAAAATGGCAGTAGATGTGCGCGAAGAGTTTCTTGATATTCCTCCGAGTTCATGCGACAAGAAGTGAAGGCCAATTCCAAAACACCTCCGCTACTGAATGCTCCCCAACACATCAGCGAGCCACCGCCGAAATTCCGTCTTCTGAAAATCAATGGATCCTTGCGCAGATCTCGCCAGTAGGATCGAGCACCATCCGGTCCGTCAAGATTAAATTTCTTCTCGTCGGAAAAGATCACCTAAAATTTTTTTGCGTCATTTCTCGATTTCTTTCGGATTTTGTGAGACTGCATTACCTTTGCCCAATCAGTTGCCATGTTCCTCTTGGCAAATTCAATTCGAGCCTTTTTATGGTTTGCAGATAACGACGGGGCCTTCTTCATCACTTGTCGGACAATGTTTTTATCGCCATTTATGAACGGCGAAAAATTCTAAAAGTTGAGATAAAATCTTACAAAATTTCGCAATTATTATATAAATAATCAAACACAGGTTTTCCATGATGCTGACTTCATTGATGAACAGTATTGATCACCAAACACAAAGTTTTATTGGAAACCTCGATTTTCGGGGGTGTCCCTATACTTTCTGAACGCACTGTAGGGTATCTAACCATCGATACTAACTGGGGACCACCCTGATTTCAGACTGGTGCTTCTAAAAATGGTTTATTGAGGGTTGTAGGGGAGACAAAAAGCAACAATTTCAGGTTTCAAAATTTTGCGGCAATCCCTCTGACACTGCAGTGAACGCAAAGACTATTCTTATTGTCAATATGTGTAGCCATGTATGACCATGTATAACAGCCAGCCAGATGTTCATTTAACCGCGTTTTCACGTTTTATTACGATTCGTTACGATTTCGGGCCCAAACTTCGTAAATCGTAAAAATTTTCCGAAAAACGCCCGTAATTCGTGAATCGTAATCCGTAATTCGTAATTACGCACAGCCCTGTTTCTCCTTTTCCGAAATCGGAGACGCTGCGGCGTGGTAAAATGGGCGTGGCCAAGTACGATGGCCAAACGCCCTCCCCCCCGCTGCGATTTTCCTCAATTACATGCCAAAACAAATGGACAAGCAACATTGAACAGATGAATAATGGACAACTGAAAAATGAACAAATGGTTGAATGACGCGACGCCGATCTGTGGAAAATCGATTTGGCCCTAGGAGAACCTGTGAATGCGGTGTAGGGCGTCTAACGCGCCGAGGCCCTTCCCGTACGCGACAAATACACGTCAAAGACACTACATTCGCTCTACATATCCATCCAGCCCCGGTCGGCGCGTTTGTGGGATCAATGTCGCGCCGACGGAAAAACGAGCAAAATAGGCCACGCCCTCCAAGGCGAGACGCGCTTGAATGTCTGGGTTTATGATGGAATGATTGATAAGAAACCTTTTCACCACGTTTCTAACACGTGATACGACACGTCTAACACGTTTCAAACACGTTTTTAACAAGTGTACCTGTAGAGAGAATCTCCATTTGTCTGAATAAATCTTGAGTGCCCCCCCCCAACTAGTTGCAATCCCAACCTCCTATAGGGAGTGTGAATCCTTTGGAAGTTCTCGCCCATTACCCGACCTTGACTTTCGTAGGGTACAGCGCTTATTGTGCCTCCGTCAACCGCGTCAGGAAGGGATTGTCGCCCCTGTCTAAAAATTTAGGACCAGAAAGCGGTGGCAGTCTAAGCATTGTACGAGAGTCATTCAAGAATGCCTCAATGCGATCGACTCACCACAAGTGTGCTAACCCCGCGTTAGAGCATGCAGAAAGATGAAGACAAAACTGGACAGTCCCACCTTTCTAGCACCCGTCCGCTCTCTCAATGTTTTCCATTCGGCTGTTCTATTCAGACCAAAGCAAGTTCAGTCTGGACGACCTTGATATTTTAAAGGCAGGTCCCGGGCGGAATTTCGTTTCCGACATTTCCCCTTGAATAGGAGCGAATTCTACAGATGGTCTCCAGGAAGGTGCGAGAACTGCGATAATAAACGATTTTCAAGAAATCTGGCCTTTTCCGGCAGCCACTCTGTCAGAAAAGAAAGGCCATCATCGTCTACCTTTTAGCGTTCGCCCACGCATTCTTTAAAATTGCTGTGTGAATATCGGTCATTCTGGCCATGATTATCACGCTGTGAATACCGTAATCCCTGTCGTCGAGGCTCTTTGTTCTAGAAGTAAGGGATAAGAGCTTGTGAAAGGTCCCGGCGGTGTTCAGCTAGGTCAGCCCATCCAAGCTAACCTAAATTTCTGTAGTGCCAAAATTAGGCTAGACCTAGTCATACATACGGCAGGTCTGCTATTGGCTAATTTGGAAATGTGACCAATTGCAGACATGCTGCTGAAGGCGGAGGCGGAACGCCGAAGTATAACTAGGGTCTGACGATTTTTGGCCTGACCTGAGGAGTAGAAGCTCCCGTCTAACAGGCGTTATCTGAGAAGTGGAAGTGTTCAATTTCGTCTCCATGTTTCTAAATGCAATCCCGAGGTGAGCACTCTAGTGACAAGCCACTCGTTTTGAGGCTTCCTTCGTCGACTCTCGAACAGTGTTGAGACCGCCGCTAACTGCTCTACAGACCTTCAGCAGGAAGCAACAGCGAGCGTACTGGCCCGGTTGTCGAAGGCAGTGGAGTTTGACACCAAGCGCAGTATTCTACGAATGTCAAGACCGGTTAACGAGCGAGGACTCCCGAGAGATTCACTTTTTCCATGTAAAGCTGCTTGTCTCACAGAATGGCTTGAAAGGCTTCTATACCGATCAAGTTGGGCAGCAATGTAAGAACTAGTGCGACCCGCAGAGTGCAGAACAGAAACTCGATCATAGGTCGGGATCAAACTGTTGGCGACGAGCGACGCGACGCAATGTTTACCATACATATCGACCGAAAATCGATAAGCCTGATACAGTTTACCGCAAAGTTAAAAGGACATGGTGCGGTTGCTGGCCCTTTTCCAAATTTCATTATCGATCGACAGCACAGCTGATTTTCTGAATGAGTTACGGTTTTTCGTTTTTATTCACTCTTGTTTCTGCTTCATTTTTGTTTCTGTCTGTTTAAAGGCAGTGGTCACGATGAAAAACGTTATCGAAAAACTTATGAAAATCAGCTCAGATCGAAAACAGCTGAAAAACTATGAAGGTAACACGCTGAAAAACGGGTTAGAATTAAAGTTTCTAGAGCCCAAAGATGCCAATTCGTGCACAGCGCCGCTCAAAAAGATCGCAGTCTCATGCCTAGCGGTCGAAAATCATCGACATTCAGAGGAAGGTATAAATGCAAATTCACCTAATAAAAGCAGGTGAGCAATGAAAGAAAGCGCTAAAGTCAATGTTTTTAACTAGATGAGTCAATGTTCATTGATTGAAATTCAAATCCAAGACAGCTGATGTTCTTGATATTAGAGATGCCAATGATGTGGAGTGGGCTCGTCCACAATCAAAAGACAAGAAATTTCAGACTTTAAATTTGGCCCGAAACAGCGGTTTTTTCGCGATTTTTTCATATAGGATCGACTACTCTAAACCCAGAAAAGGTTTTAGAGAGGAAAAGAAGACAAGCATATTTTATCGCGACCACTGCCTTTAAAAATTGCGAACAGGGGCTAATCTTAGTGCGTTAGGGGAATTAGCCGTTTGTTCGGGCTGCGTGGTGTCTTATTTCCAAAATTATGTTCTGAAATCGAAAGAAACGGCAAACTCCTCTCGCACAATAAAGGCAGTGTTCACGATAAATCTCGCTCTCGAGGTCTGTGTGGAACGCTAACTTGGCAGGTGCTGTAGAGGATAGGGTCGAAGAAAGCAGCGAAAACTAGCTAGAAATCAATACAAAAGTCTTTGAAAGCTATTCCGGTGCGCTTACCTGTCCCGGTCCGCCCCCAATAAGACGAGCTTGTGGCGCCGCACACGTTTTGATGGCATATTGCCAATCAACTCTGCCGCGTTTAACATGATCAATTCGCGCAGATTTCGCGATTAGTGCGCGCTTGCCGAAATCAGCGGGGCCCATGATTCTCTTCCACGCCCTGAATTTAGAAACCGTTATTTTGACTTATTCTGGACGTTTTTCTTCGCTGTTCGCTCACTATTAGTTACCTCACGACCAAACAATCCCATTTTTGTGTCCAACTCGTGTGCGATATTCATCGTGAACACTGCCTTTAAGAAAAGCCCCTATTCGTAATATTGTAAGAGTCAGAAAAAAAATTAAGCAGAAATAAGCGTGAGTAAAAAAGAAAAATCGTAACTCACCCAGAAAATCACCTGTGCTGTCAATTCATAATTAAATCTGGCAAAGAGCCAGGGTTTCCATCTTAGTCTTTGTATGTGACGCACCGCGTCCTTTTACCATTGCGGGACCACTGTCGCTGGTCGAAGGGGGGGGGGGTATGATCCCGGTCTTAAAGGCACAGTACACCCTCAGATATGAATTTTGAGATTTTCATGTAATTGTGTAGAAGACCCCTCCTGTATAACACGTGCCAGATGCGAGATCTCAATTCCTCCAAATAAGCGAGATATAAGCGACTACCACAGGCCCGACCCCCTTCGCTCACCACCACAGGCCCGACCCCTCAACAGATTTTCGAACTCGATAGCGGCTCGATGGATGGATGATTTCTTAACAAGTCGTCGTTCTTCAGTCCATTACCGGACTGTCTCCTTATCTTGGCTTTCTCTCACGCAACGATTGCTAATGAAGAGAAATACAGGCCTGAGACAACTCGTCCACCAATTTTTCACCCTCAAGATCTAGACATCTTTGAAGAGCCATAACTCTGTTCAAAGGGGGTCTTGGACGATTTTAGAGATACCTCTGTGATCAGCGTGTGACTCTCTCCAAGATAAGCATGAAATCTGAGAATTGATTTTTTAGGTGTCCTGTGCCTTTAAAGGCAGCGTTAACGATAAATCCTGCATGTTCAGTTTCTTACAGATTATGATAGGTCAAGAGCTTACTGTGAGAGCAGCGTCAGTAAGAACTGCGAAAAGTGACGAGAAAGCACTTTTTTCAGCCTTAGCAGGACCTCCTTTGTGACGTCCGATTTTTTATAATGTAACGATTGACCGGTGTGAAAGAATGGAGTCGTTCCATGTGATAACATGATTCACCTTATCCACTGTTACTTAACGAAGCCATTACCTTTGCCGACCGGCTGTTTACGTGTTCGCGCTTCTTCAGAGAGGATTAGTTTGGGAGGCGGGGTAGCCCAATGGGATGACTGGCCCACGCGATTTTCACCCACTTCCCGATGGTTTTTCGTAATCTCTCTTCACAGTTTTCATCGTTAGGTCCCAAAGCTTACGTTTCTGTGAAAAAATAGAATTTTTCCATCGTGAACACTGCCTTTAATCTTCAAATGACAGTACGGTTTCGCGAGGCATGGTAGGTATCAAAGAGAAGATGATCCAGCGCTTGCGTGGAAGTCATTTGAATAGGACTGAAGAAACGAATCTCATTGGCGACGACAATTGTCGGTGGTGGCTGTATCGTTTTGAAACGGTGAAAAATCGGTAAAGTCTTTGAAATTATATCCTCAAGTACCTTTTGGTATGATTCTGGTGGCGCTGCATCCGATGGAGTTGATGCTGTGCCACCAATCTGCGATAATTTTTTTTGGAGGGAGGGGTTGATCTACGGTTTTGAGACGCTTCGTTGGTCAGGGATAAAAAGGTACCTATTAGTAGGCTTCTATGAATTTACGGTTACGACAAGCAAAATGTGTTGTGAATATGTTTTTCAATTCACTGAAAATTTTCCTCGTTCAGCATAGGTGCAGTGGTTATTATTTGCATTATCATATTATTGATCATATTGGCACTGATTGCTCAGAGCGTGCGGAGTTGCCGTAAAAAAAGACGAGGTATGCGAGCAAGACATAGAAAAAAAAATTGCCAAGCTCTCCTCATAGTCGGTCGATCGCCAGGTCGACATTCATTCAATATATCATGGAGAGTCCGATTGAAACTCCTTCTGTGCGTATAGCTCAAAATCCACCAAACACGCGGAGCTTCAGTTGTTGGCTGGAAAACACCCAGCTCCCACACAACTTTGAATGGGGCTTTGTGGACAAGGGAAGACCGCCCCAGTAGAGATGTAGATTTTCGGAACTATTTGAAACGTTGAATTCAGGTATAGTCTCCAGACCACATTAAGTCGACTATAAGCGAAAGTGTTAGACGTCCACAGTCGACCCGAATACGTGCTCCGCTTGTTCCAATTTGTCGGGGCACAATGCTGACGAAAACTCGGTGCTCGTCGCGGATGTTGCGTGCAACGACAGTCAAGCTAATCCGCACCGACTGTATAAAGGTTTTGTTCTGGTGAGCTGGGGACTGTGATTGAAAGTTAATGGTAGATTTTGCTCAGAAAACGCTTAGGATTGTTGTTTGGTGTGTCGAGAAATAACGTTGAATCAACTTGTTGGCTTTTCAATGCTTACGGTAGAATTCGATGAGTTACTGGCTCGAAATGTTTGAAGTCCTAGCGAATGATACTGTCCGCCCACGCGGTTAGCGTGCTTGTCTAGCGGCCGTCTCGAAGGCATTTTACAGACGTGCAAATCCATTAGCAGGAACACTAGACCAACAGTGAATAATATTCCAGTCAGCTGTTGGCAGCTGTAGCCCTTGCGACAGTCACTCGACACGCACGCCGACTGCGTGAGCGGACAGTCTCATTCGTACAAACATTAGAAACCAACCGCGGTTGTTTGAAAGTCTGCATTTAACATCAGTCAGGTGGCTCTGAAAAAATGCTTTATATTTAACTTCAAAAATCGTCTTGGTGGTTGTTTGCGGTGCTGACGACGATTTTGAATTTAGGTGGGGAACACGGTAGTTAGCTAAAAGGCCCAGATAGATAGGATTTACATAGTTAGGGTGCTAAACACGAAATGTAGGTCAAGCCGTTGGTTTTGAAAAAATTGAGGGAGGTTACGCTGGCTACTGTACATTTCATGATACCTAACGTAACCTACCGTTAATCTCGAAATATTGACGAACAGGCTCATGTTTAGAACCCTGCATAGACCCCTTATAGGTAAGTGTCGAATGGAATTAGGTTTTTTGCGGGACGCCCTGAAAAATGCCTCATGATATGAAATTAGCTTCGCTCTCAGCTGAGTTTCAAAATATTCTAAAACTTCATTTAGAGCAAATGTAGGCAGTTTGGATGGAATATTCTTATTCTAATTTCAATTGCGATTCTTAAAGTAGCCTATAGACATTTCGAAGGAATTTTTATTCTATTCCTTCGCGTGAAATAGCGAGGGAGAGACAGCGAGAGAGTGTGGAGGAAAAGAAAAAGCAGCATACGCGCGCACACGAATTCCACGAGTTCGATGGAATTCGATGAATCTAGCCACAAAATAGAAGGTATTTTTTCTTGAAACTTTCCCTTGTTAGACGGGTTTCTGTCTCCTTCCTTAGGTCGGCCCTGAATGTCGGAAAGTATTCTATGATCATGGATTAAAGTGTACGCGATGTACCAGTGATTAGGTTCCAACAACTGGGGCTCTATGCCTGATTGAAATCACGGATTTGTGACTTGCTTCAATATCTGTTTCAGAAAGAGAATTCGAACTGGAGGAGGAGGTGAGTCTAATTTCAATCACTCGATTTGCACTACCCAAACTGAAAAATTCTGCTACACACTTCGTTGTCAGCAGTAATATACTCTCAGGATTGTGTCTTCAAAGCGAAAGGGGCCGCAGTTCGATGTTTTCTCTTCATTTTTCTACTAACTGCTCACAACTGGGACCCAAAAGTGCTGGGATCGCAAAATGGGCGCATAAGGATGAAAGATTCAGATTCTGTTCAAATTCTACAGAAATGATAGAACATTGACTCCAATTTCGTGACAGACGAGGCTCAGATTGTCGCGCACTTAAAGGCAGTGTTCACGATGATTTTCGTCCCCGAGTTTTTCACATAAAACAAAGCTTTGGCCACCAAGTGTTACCAAACTTACGAAACGGCGAGAAACGCATTAAAACGTCGTGTTTAAGTGACATTATTCTTTCACATGGACTAGTTGTCCGGTTGGATGACCATGTTCATGGTGCTTGTCACCGGTGGAAAATTGGGTCAATCGAAAATAGAAGAATATTTCATGCAAAGAAGGATTAGTTAAGGCTTTAAGGAAAGAACGGAGCAATAGAGAGCAGACAATTGCAAAGGACGGGTCCACAAAAGATTTCATTGTCACAACAAACACTTCCTGTAATACTTAGGAGGCGGGATGATACTTAAAAATTTCGCGTTCTTCCGGTGCGTTTTTCTCAATTTATACGTCATTTTAGTTCAACCCGGGTGCCACTTAAAGGCAGGGTTCGCGATAAAAACGATTTTTGAGCTCTCTTCATTAGAATGAAGATTTGGTCATCACAAATGTAAAAATAAGTGAAAAAACCCGGAATTTCGAGGGAAAAACGCTCAAAAACAAGGTATAGCGGCTAATTACTGGTGTCGGCCGGCCCCCTAATTAACGAGATTTTTGTTAATGCTTGTTTATTCGCCTTCTATTTTGCTATTAAAGTAGTCAGGAGTCTCCAGAAGTGCTCAGAAATTACTTTAGAAGCAAAATAAAAATTAACAAAACAGGCTTTTCTAGAAATCCCGATAACTGGAGGCGGGAGGACACCAAGCAATAAATTGTTCCTGAGCGTTTTTTATCCAATTTTTTGCTTTTTTTCACTTTTGTGATGCCCAGATCTACCTTTCCATGGGTATATCACAACAACCGATTTTATCGCGAACCCTGCCTTTAATCAATATAGCGAATAATCTAAAAAATTGAAGATCATCGTGAACACTGCTTTGAAAGACATTGTTCACGATGATCTTCAAATTGGGGGAGTATCTACTAAAACGGGGACTTGGTCTCCGGGGACTCGGTCTCTGAAATGAAGAACAAATTGGGGAAAAGGGACAGGGAAAGCATTAAAGGCTGTACTCTCACCCGGCTTCTTAGCTCTTACTATGGGAAGAACTATCGGGACCAGGGATGAGCGGAACAAAAATATGAAATTCCGGAAATCGGTTTTCGGGTTTCGGAACAAAACATTTTTCTCGGGTTTCGGTAATCGGGCGCGAAACGCCTGAAAATGCGCGGAAATGCGGTTCTCGGAACGCGAAACGCGGAATAATTGAGAAATTATCTAATGTTCTTCACCTCCCAGATAACCCGAGATTTTCACATTCCGCAGCGTGTTTTGCGGTTTTCGGAATGCGGAACGCGGAATGCCAAAAATGCGCGAAACTGCGGGTTTCGGAACGCGAAACGCGGAACTCCGCTCACCCCTGGGGCCGTATGCGCATCTCTACCCACGCGTCCACGTCCCCGCAAAGGCCATCCGTGATTGGTCAATTTCGTCTGATGACCAATCACAGAGTGGCTTTGCGGGGATGGGGACGTGCGGGGAGAGATGTGCATACGGCCTCTGATCGGGACTGGGGCACTCTACACACTGAGGGAAGAGTTGTCCCCCCTTTCGCGGCTCTAATTCCACTCGGGACCACTTCGCTTGCGTTGAGTGGCTTTGAGCTGATTCGTCATCAGCACCTGGTCGCAAACGCGCTCGAGGGACAACACGCCAAGGATGAGAACGCAGCCTGTCCCTGATTCACGACGCAATTCAAACACTTTTGCCGCGCCCGCACGAAAGCAACACGACAGGAACACACACACACACACACCAGCCCTATTCCTTCCCCTGCGACCCGGCCGTATGGCCATTGAATTTTTTCCCATGCAAGCCGCAAGGCGTTCACTTTTTTGTTGCAATTTTTTCATCCCTTTCAGTTTGAGTTTTGGTCACACTGGCCGCAAGGCATCAGTCGTTTTTAGGATTTTTGTGCGTCCTCGCCGAGTGGCCCTCATTCTAGGGTTTCCTATCATGGTCGTTAGGCTTGTTTTAGTTTTTTGGTTTTTGATCATGATTCCCGATGGCCCCAAAAGAGGGGGGGGGGGTGATTCTGATATGCTCATGTAGTTTTTAGGTATTGATTAGTTTTAAATGACTTTTTTGACTCCTCATTCAGAACATATTTTTCGCATGTTATCCGAGTGTTTTTTTAATTAATTGATCGACCGTTCGTCCGCGAAACATTTTTATGATTTTTTATTCGTCGTAATAATTGCTTCGTTTTTATGTAATAAAGGTTTAATTACCCAAGTTTGAGGTGCGAATCGGTCGAAACCGAGTCGTATTTTCTTTGGAGGACGTCGTGCGGATCGTGTCTTCCCCTTCCTTGTGTCTGCCCCTCCTGGAGTCCCGCGTGGCAGGAAAGTCCGAGACCCAAGGTGAGAAGCCACCCCCAAAAGATCTTCCTTTCTATCGAAGTAGAGACGGCACAGGCTTGACGTTTCAAACTGCAAAAACGGGGCAAATCCTCCCTCGGTGTGTAGACAGCCCATGTCCCATAACTATCTTGTGAACCCATCCATTGAAAGCCGACAAAAACACATCCATAAAAGTTCCTTTATTTGATGGCGGGTGGACACCCAGCAGTCAGTCGCTTCGAGAAAGTTTGCGCTTTTCCGGCGGCTTTTCTTTTTTTTCATTAAGTATAAGCCAAATCTACCTTCTCATGCGATTAACACAGAAACCGTTATTCTCGCCTTAGGCTCTTTTCTTTCTGGGCGCTTGAACAACAAGAATGAACCGATGTAAAGATTTTGGAATTGATGAGATGGACAATTTCAGTTTTGGGTGGCTATTCTATCACACGGGCGAAAATAGTGTCGATAGCCGAATGACTGCTCGTTGGGTTCCCTTTTTACTTCTAGCAAGTCCAGTTCAACCTTTATTCATGGAGTGTGTCATCACCCACAGTATTCACTATTGTCCATCTCCTCGGTTTTTATTTTGCTTGAAGGCAGTGTGCACGGTTAAAAATCGTGTTTTAGTTTTTGATGTTTTGAAGTAGCTAAAAGTACTAAGTAGGGGTTAGTAACGAAAAACCCACACAGAACACCCAAAAGGCGGGAAAAAATCGTTTATTTAAATTCCTGAAAAACTTGCCTGTGACTGTTTGCGTGTTTCGGAGAATGCAGACAACGCATCTAACCTGACGTCAGTGAAATGGTTTCGCGTTTCAAAATCCATAGGTGAGTGGCTTCGCTTTCTGTTTCATGGACTCAATTTTTTTTGAAAATAGGAGATACTCTTGTACATGCTGGGATGTTAGAACCTTTCGGAATAAAAAATATTCGAAATTTCTTCGCCTGTTTATAGGACGCGGGCGGGATGGCCTAATGGGTCGGCTGGTCCACGAGATTTTCACCCTGGTTCTGGCCGTGTTTCATCGCACTTCCGTTCTCTTTTTTCCTATCGAGACCCAAAGCTTACGTTTTTGACAAAAAACGGGCAACTTTTTTATTGTGTACACTGCCTTTAAAGGTAGAGTTCCCGATGGAAACGATTTTTGAGCTCTCTCTTGAGAATGTAGATTCGACAATCACGAAAGTAAAAAATAAGTGAAAAACAGGATTTTTGCGGTAAAACGCTTATAAACAAGGTATAACGGCTAATTGCAGGTGTCGGCCGGCCCCCTAATTAATGAGATTTCCATTAATGCTCGTTTATCCGCCCTTTATTTTGCTGTTAAAGTAGACCAAGTACGACTGTCACTGAATCTTGGCATAGTTGAATGTTAGTAGTGTTAGTTGTTAGTTGAGCCGGGACCAAGATGTTAATCACTTTATTTGGTTGACGTTTCTGCCAATCGCCTTCGTCGGAACCTGGAATGTCAGAACATAAGTGATTCACCCTCCCAAACACGCTTACAAATTACAGAGGAAAAGGACGGTCTACTATGATATATCTACCAAGCAAAGCAATAAACGATCACGCAATGTTCACCTTATCTGCTTTTTAGATATCTCGTAGTAGATATCTCGTAGTAGACCGTCCTTTTCCCCTGAAATTCGCAGGCGTGATTGGGAGGCTAAATCACTTATGTTCTGACTTTCCAGGTTCCGACGAAGGCGATTGGCCGAAACGTCAACCAAATAAAGTGATTAACATCTTGGTCCTGGCTCAACTAACAACTAACGCTGTTAAAGTAGTCAGTAGTTCCCAGAAATGCTCAGAAATTGATTTAGAAGCTAAAAAAGTTGACAAAACAGGCCTTCATAGAAATCTCTATAAATGGGGGCGGGCGGACACCAAGCAATAACTTGCTCCTATGCATTGTTTCTACATCTTTTCACTTATTTTCACATTTTTGATTACCGGATCTACCTTCTCATGAGAATAGCACAACCGTTTTCATCGCGAATCCTGCCTTTAACGGATTCTCACTATCAGGGAGTCAAACAACGGATCCTGCTCCGGTGTCATTGGGCCGACACAGGAAGACAACCTTAAAGTCGGAAAACAAGCTAGAAAACGCCGTCAAACTCGTCTCTCGACTCCGTCGCCGTCAAACGCGTCAAAAACCAGTCAAAAATACCGTATCCGACCCATATTGAGGGGAAAATGTAGAGACTTTGCCCAGCCTTGCCTCTTCAATATCCAAATGTAATATCCCGTCGTTCCCACATTTATGTTGACTTTTCGTAAGATCTCTTCATCAGTTTCCGATACTAGCACATCCAAGCCTTCGTTCTGTGTCAAAGAGTCGAAGGTACATACTCTCTAGCGTGTTTGCTGCCCTAGCCACTAGTGAATTTTCAAAGTAGTCATCGGCACTAAGTCGTCCTAGCGCGGTAGCCAACGCGATTTCTTGGGTAATGAAAGAAGAACAGTCGTGAACTCCGAAGGTCTTGAAAAGTATGCACATCACTTTTGTAGAGAAATCGGCCGAAGCAGATCAAATCCGCAGAAATCGAGAGAGGCCATTTCAAATACAGAGGAGTCTTGGTGATGGACGATTGCATGAAAGGACCTGTGGTAAGTATAAGTACAACTCCTCACTTTGCGACTTACTCTACACACATCTTTGTCAACTTCTGCTCGGTCTAAGGCCAAGGGCTTGGCTGAAGTGTAACTTTGAGCACATTTGAGGGTCGATCATACCATGAACCCAAATTTCGACATTGATGATGAACCTGCCGCAGCATCGTTTCGTGACATTGTGCAAAATATAAACTTGTTAGTGGTAGGGTAGAGTTAGTCTAAGGCAGCGCTCACATTGCGAATCCTATGTTCTTGTGGTAGAAATCGTTAGTCGTTCCGAATGCATGAAGTAAGCAGAACTGAAGGGACAAGCTTTGGGACAACTCGCTTCTGGCTAATGGAAGCTGTAGTGTGCAAACGCAGACAGAGGTGGTCGCTCCCCATCCGCGTAGGGACCGTAATTGCAAACCTGGCTGATTGCGAAACGTACAGTTCCCAATGTGACCCACACAATGGCTATACCTTGTGTATGCCCACAACTTAGACATGAGGGTAGACATATTTTCATTTTTGATCGAGAAATTGCTGTGGCATACTGGATGGAGAACCTGTGTGTCACAGCGATATCCCGAACAAAACCGAAAATGCGTCTGCTGTCATGTCTAAGTCATGCACACATACTCTGAGTTCAGAGGATAACCATTGTTAAGCCATAAACAAGTGGGAAAAATTCTTAGTATTGCACCTCTCGAAAAAGCCGACTTTCAATCGATTTTTGAATTCTTTTCTACTCGGTAGCGAGCATGTGAGGTTTTCATTCGGGGTTTCTGATGCCGGAATACATACAGATGTTATTGTATCCCACAATCTAACATTGAAGTCGATATCAGGGAACACTGTCTTTGAATACTTGGGACACACTGTATTTTTGCACCTATTGTTTGATGATCATGGCTTTCAATACAGCTTCATATTTAGCACCACACGGTAGAAGACAAGGGAGAGCCTCTTGAAAAGGTGGAATTCGACACCAATCTCAATGAAATCGTAGACATCGGTACGAATGTGGAAGTAATACATGTAAGAAAGTTGGAGTCTTATTCAAACATGAAATCCTTGCTACGCATCGCCTGCCAGCTTTTTCAATTTCAGAGGATGGTTCCTCGAGCGTTTGTGACTCTACAAGAAATATTGGGTTGATACGTAGTTATTGCGAGTTCTTTTTGAACGCCATTACTTCTTCCATCAGTGTTCTTATTGCAAAGTGTTATATGATATTCAAAAGCGCATTTCTTTCTCTTTCAAACGCTCCTTGCAGATTTCGGCGAAACCCAATCATGTTCGAATTTAGAGTCTGTCCGAATATTTGACTTTAGAGTCTGTCCGCTGTCGGTGTATGTGTCGGGCGGCCGTTGCGAGGGCATTTTTCGGGATCAGCCCGCCCATGGCGGCAAAAATCTGACCGGGATCATGTTCAGCATCCGTCTAACATTCGTGCTCAGATACTCGCGGCTTAGTAAGGCAGCACGAGGGGATTACTAACGCAGTTACTCGTCGAGGTGTAAGCCCCTTCCGTGCCCCCAACTGCTGTCCAGGGCAGCACGTTGTGTCCTCTTGCTCCACTCACTGCCCCAACTGCAGCTCGTATAGTGGCCCCACGTGCTGCTACAGTCACCCCAACTGCTCCAGTCGTCCCCCAACTGCTGCTCCTCATTGTGGCCACAACTGCTGCTCCTTATTGTGGCCCCAACTGCCGCTGTTCTTTCCCCAATCGCTGCTCATCATGGCCCCAATTGCTGCTCTTCATTTATAATCTTTCCTTTTTTACTCATAACCCTTCTCCCGCAGGGGAAGTGTTGAGCTCAGCAGCAGCACTGGGTCGACCTATCAAAAATGGAGACCTCATCGAAGCTCATTCGCTTCTACAACGGCTGATTCATCCTTGATTATATCCAACGTTCTTCGCCAGAGTGGAAGAAAATGATGCTGGCACTGTGGGCTGTCTCATACCCACCCTAGGCGGCCTTGTATCTGGCACGAGTTTGCGAGGGCCGTTCAACACGGGCCTCGGCCAGTAGTGATTGTGAGTCTCCAAAAACATTTCTTGACACATAATTTATCTATACCTTGAAACCTTTTTAGAAAGGTTCAAATTATTAATTTCATTGGAAAGTTGTTTTTGAGAACTTCCAGCTTGAAATTCTGTGAGCATTGTGCTTTTCGTGAAGAAAAGGTACATATTCTCCATGTCGCTTAAAGGCAGTGGTCACGATGGAAAACGTTATCAAAAAAACTACAAAAATCAGCTTAGATCAAAAACAGCTGAAAAACTATGAGGGTAGCGCGGGGAAAAACGGGCTAGAATTAGGGTTTCTAGGGCCCAAAGAAGCCAGTTGGTGCACAAATGCACAGCGGCGACAAAAAAGATCGCAGTCTCATGCTGAGCAGTCAAAAATCATCAACACTCAGAAGAAGAGATAAATACAAATTTATCTAATAAAAACAGTTGAGCTATGAAAAAGAGCCCTCCAGTCAATGCTTTTGACTAGATGTGAACGTGAATTCGAAGGTTCATTGATTGAAATTCAATTTCAAGCCGGCTGATGTTCTTGATACAAGAGGTCATCGATGCCGATGATGTGGAATGGGCTCGTCCACCATCAAAAGACATTAAGGTTCAGGCTTTAAATTTGGCCCAAAATAGTGCTTTTTTCGCGATTTTTTTCTCATAGGTCCTACTACTCGAGACCCAGAAAAGGGTTTAGAGAGAAAAAGACGACAAGCATATTTGATCGCGACCACTGCCTTTAATTTTTGGCAAATCATCGCCGCTCAGCATTTGAAAAATACAAGTGTTCGTTCAAAATCAAAGCAATTGATTTTTCTATGGAAAATGCGAGTTAAGTTTGAGTTCATGGAATCGCATTTCAGAGTGAGAAGGTGATTTTTTAAATCTTTCGACTTACAACTTCCAGATAAAAAAGACAAAATGTTGTAAATCTGGAAGAACACGCTAAATAAATAATTTTAGGAGATTCGAACACCTCTCGAATTTTCGACCGGCTTCACACAACCACCATCCGATGAGAATGACAAATCATCCCTTTTCCCAGAATAATTCATCAGTTTTTGCCCGAGCTGAACCGTTCAAATTGCTCGCAAGGAACTACTTTTCTTGAGTGTGCCATTTTAAATTGACATTTTCTTCAGAGTGAAACTGCGTTTGATTTATAATCAGTAAAATACCAAAAGTTTTTTTTTGAAGACTCGATGCAACGAAAATGTGAATCTTGCGTAAAAGTACCACGTTTGTGAGGTCGCTCGCTGATAAAAGTGAGCTCTCCGCGCAGTGGGTTGGCCCCCACCGCACATTTAGCCAGCGATAGAGTCATAGAAGGGCGACCAGTTGGAGATGAACTGGAAGTGTTAAAAAATGGCTTCGAGCAGTTGGCAGTTAGTAGCGTCAGGTCGCGGCGATTTGGCGATTGGATGGCAGCGTGTCTTGGTCGACGGCGAGCGGGCGGCGCCTGGTCTTTAACTCGAAGACAAACTGAAAAAAAAACTGGTATTAAATTGACAAACTTGCTGCGAATTCACGGGAAGGATTCGTTTGACTTCAACCCCCTCTATTGTTTTTTGCCAGCAACACGTATTGGTACAGTCGGCCTGAGAACAACCCTGTCGAAAAAGTGTGCAGCGGAGAAGGTGTGCAGAAACCATTCAGATGCACTCACACATCCGGAAATTCGAAAACACGGAATGTCGAAAAAGCGGCTACGAACGATCACAAAAAGACCTGTGCGGCTCTAAACCTGAGTGTACCTCTCACGCCACACCCACTCCTTTCAGCCGGTACCTATCTGTAAATTACTGAAAACCCAGCCTTAGTGGTAACAACATTTATCCAGGAGACTACAATCCATTCCACTGAACCACACTTACCCCATTTGATAATCGGTTGCCTTCTTATAGTCGGGCTTTCAGTTAGACACTTTTATAGGTAGTCGCTGAGGAAGTGGGCGTGGCGTGAGCGGATATGAAAGTTCATGGCCGTAGGGGGCTATTTTGTGCTTGTTCTTACCCGTTTTTCAGCATTATTGATGTAGTGAGCAGTCTTTCGATTTACGTTGATAATCCGAACTGTTATGATCGCGGTTGCCGCCTTCAAGGTATTCCGTGTGATATGGCTGGAGATCGATTGGTTGTGTTAACTCTGAACAACTTCTCAGGAGTGGGCATGTTCACTTTCCTAAAAGGAAAGAACTCTCCATGTTGATTATGAGTATGGTCGTAGTTACCTAAGGGATCACTTTGAGCAGTGCTACCACACTGTGCTGGACACAACACAGCAGCAGCTGAGGCAACGAATGGAGGACGAGGGCAGCACATGTTTCCCGATCAGCAGCTCGTTCCCTTGTGCTGCTCACGCTGTTTTAGTAGAAGTGAGAGTTGGTTGTGCTCCATGACAGCCCACGATCGTCTGAGATGAAGACCGTTTGACTGCTTCGATTATATACACCTTGTTTGGAGAAAAAAAAAGAGAAAAGGTGAATTGACCTATAGCTATCAAGATGCTTGTATGTGCAAGTTTGTAACAAAGAGCTCTCCAGTGTAAATATGTAAATATTTGTAAATATGCTCGTAGCTGTCCAAATGGACCACTTCGAGCAATGTTACCACACTACGATTGCCACAAAAAAAGAGCAGCAGCTGAGGCGACAAATGGAGGACGAGGGCAGCACGTGCTGCTGAGAACGGCACAAAGGCAGCGCTTGCTGCTGGAGCAGCAGCTCTTCCCCTCGTGCTGCCCTCGCTATCCCCGTCGAGGTGGAAGTCTATTGTGCTCCATTACGACCTCGCGATCCTCTGAGTGCTAATCGATTCACAGGTTTAATAAATGCCTTTTTGGCGGCCGCTTGACAGGCACACCGTCAGGGCACTCATTTGAACAGCATTTAGCATTGAAATTTGAAGTGTGGCCTCAACAAGGTGTACGTGGTCTACAGGTTGCTACAAAATTACTGCGGCTTTTTAAAACGAAGTGTCACCTAAAACGATTCAAAAGTTGAACACAAAGATGATCAAATGGTCACTTCAAAGCGTAGCCATCATGCACTTCAGGAATTGCTTCCCTTTTGCTGACGGTCGATCTCACGAGTAAAGAGTAATCTGAGCTGCCCCACGTCCAGAATATTGACCCAGCAAAGTCTCCACAGACATTCGGCTCATCCGCTAGATGAGAAACTGGAAACCAACAAGAATCGACAAATGGTTAGCAGTTCATAGAGTGGATGGTGACTAAGCTCCGGAATGGTTTTTTAGAAACTTTTTTTAGTGCTTGTATATTTTTTGAATAAATTTTGTTTTTAAAAAAGCTGAAGTGGATCGTGTGCTCACTGCTGATACCACATTTCAAACTGGGATGTTTGATTCGAATATGAGCGGGCTTCTGGGAAGTCCGCGAGGACTGTAAGAACTCTGATGGAGGACAAAAACGCTTTTGAATAGAATCCGCAATAACTATGCATCAACCCAATGCATCAAAAGCGCGCACCAGATTTGGAGTCGATTAGGCCTTGCACAACCCTGTTACTTGGGAATCTAGGTTCAGAGTGACCGTGGAGAGACGGTTCTTTTTACACTGAAAAGGGCGTGGAAGGTTGGTACCACCACAAAAAAAATGGTTTGGAATGATCATCTGAGACTCGAAAAAAATGGAGAAAACGATTGTCTCTAGTCAAAAAGCCTTTAAAGGCACAGTCCAACCTCAGAACAGTTTTTCTTTTATTTCTGCCTATCTTGAGAACGGTACCACGCTGCTTCTAATGATGTCACTGGAATCGTGCAAGACCCCCTAGGAACGAAGTTATGGTTCCTTAAAAATTGAGCTAATGAAGCATGGTGGACGAGTTTTTCGAGGCTTCTAACTTCCGCCATTTGCAACCGGTGTGTGTGAGCCGACCTGAATAAAGAGAGAGGCTGAGAATGAAGGGAAGGACGGGGCTTTTGATAGGAAACCACGGCTCTTTCTGCCACTTTTGAGCTCGAAAGACTGTGAAAGGGGTGTGACAAAGTGGCTTCCTGGTGTGGGCGCCCCTGGGTGGCTTCCTGCCGTATCTCGCTTATTCGGAGGATTCAAGAGCTCGCACTTGACAGGTGTTATATGAGATGGGTCTACTTCACAACTAAGTGAAAATTTCAAATTTCGGCCCTGAGCTTGGACTGTGCCTTTAAGCCCGTTTATTTTTCAGACGGCGTTCACGATCTAGTTAAAACACTTTCAATTCATCTAGAAATTTCTTCTCCGACCTGCAAGCTGGAAATGGGTGCGGCTAGCTCCTACTCAAATTTGAAGTTGATATCTTAACTTGAAAGGATAGCTTAAGTTGGAGGTCATAAGAATGTCCGAGGGAGAATGTCCTCCCACGCGGTTGGCGTGCGTGTCGTGCGGCCATCACGCATTTTACACACTAAATTAGCTGCGGAGCATATCTGCGTAGGCCTGCTGCATGCGGCTATGGAAACCACAGTGCTTGTGTGGATCTGCACTCAACCAACACAGGCCGGTCAGGTAAATACTGAACTTGTCAGGGATCTCAGAAAAATAAAAACAAGTTACTTGTAATACTAATGTAGCTTATTTGAACGCCTCAGGTAACTTAATTTTATATTACTTTTGTTACATGTAACTTGAAATCTGTATTTTCTCCATGGTTTGCCACCCGTGCGACGCCGAGGCTGCGTCCACACGTGTCCCAGACCACACGCTACACGAAAAACGCTGTGGGGGCCTTCCCTATTAATGAGGGGTGAAACTTGGGTAATCGAACCGACAGCGATGCCAGTCTTAATCCTGACCATGAAAGTGCGTCGTATACTTCACTTGGAATTACCTCTTGCCCGACTTGAGATACTTGCGAATTATACTGTGCCATTTAAATTACATGTAACATATCGGGGGCGCACCGCACGTGGTATGGAGTCGATATGCTGCGTGTAACTTAAATGACCTGAGGTAAGTCGCACGTAACTTAAATCGGGTCAGATATGTTACAAGTAACTTGTTTGCGGCCTTTTAAGTTACAAGTAGCGTTTTCATTTTTCTGAGAAGAGCAATACTCACAATCGGAATCGTTGCTATTAAAGCTATTGTGAAACGGGATTTTTTTAATTTTCTGAGTGCTTTTGTGTACGATTTATGAATTACAGATTCATGTTCAGCACCCCACATATGAATAGCGTTATATAGCTTTGGCAAATAGAACGGCTCCTATACAAATTATATCAATCGGTCCGGCTGATAACGCGTTCATATGATTTTTGACAAGATTTCATCACTGATAAAATCGATAGGAATTTGTTTCGACGTAGTGAGCTAAACTGGACGTGGACGAAATTGTTGGGTTGAGGAAGTATTCAAGATTCCTAACACATTTATTTCACTCCAGCCAGAACACTTACAAGGGAACTCCTTTTGGTCAAACGGCCATTCCAAATGAAATGTATTTTTCTGGAACCATTTTCCGTTGTAGAGTCCGAATATCACCATTGCAGGTGGCTATACTCACTCTGAAAGAAGTTATGAGCGTTTTCAACGTTTCGCAAAAACGAAACGGAACGAAACGAAACGTTTCGCGTTTCCTTTTTTTTGCGGATTTCGCTAAAAACGTGTATGTAGGGATACTCTAGAGTGCTGAACACGAGTCTGGAGTTTGCTTGTCGAAATTCTGAGGTTTACTGTAGTTAATGGTAGGTAACGTGCCATTTAGGAGGCAAAACCTACCTCAATAATTTGAAAATCGTCAAATAGACATCGAATTCTTATTCAGCACCCCAAATAACTCCCACATATAAATTTTGAGTCAAATCTGAGACTTTGACCAAACAAGCGTATACACACCGTAATCTACAGTAAGCTGTCAAAATTCGATAAACTGACTCAGAGATTCGCCTGGTCCGACCCCAGCTCGAACGGGTTCCATCCCCAGATTTCTGTCGGGTCGGACCCTTTAGCATTGTTCCTCCATGTAGTCCCAAGTGAGAAGACATGGGGGGAGAATGAATTTTATTTCTCCCCCACGTCGTCTCAGTTGGAAGACGTGAGGGACGAAGGCGGAAAGGGGTTCGACCCGGCAGAAATCTGCGGTCGGACCCGTTGAGTTTCTGAGGATATCGATTTCGTGTTGAGCACTCCAAATGACCCCCAGAAAAATGATTTGAGACCTATCCGTCGTCACATTCCGGAAATCGGCAAAAGTCGATTTTGCATTCTATTTTTTTCCTGTGGAACGTTTTGAAAGAATATAGTCTGTAATATTTTTTCTCCCAACTACGGGGTTTAGAAAGCGATCTTTTCCCGCGATTTGGTTTTGATCTCTTCACGCGCGGATGCCCTACAATGCGATCACCTATTCATACCGTCACCAGAGGTATGAGCTGTACACCATTCGATGCGCTGCAAGAAATTACATATGTGCGCAAACTTCCATCCACACAGGTCCCCGCTTTCTAAAGTTATAACCTCCCAAAGTACGCAAAAACGTTCTCCACCACCGCCTCCGCCTCCACCTCCGTCCGTTGAATTCCATTTTTTGGAAGGCGTGGACCGAATCGCTCTAAAATTTGTGACTAGAGGTAATCGGCCATGGGAATTCCGAAAATATTTGGCAGAACTCACCATAATGACTGGGCCCCGAACGGGCAGTTCAAACTCGGAAACCGGCCTCTCAATATTAGTTCATAAAAATGACGGGTTTTTCGTTATCAGTTGTTTTCTTAGAGAATCCATCATATGAACAATACCTTGCTCTCTAGGGTGATGTACTCTAAACGTCCGCATCGGAAGAGGACGCTGTGCTTGAGGGATGTTTTTGAGCGCGGCGCGTGTTTGTAGCATGCGCACCAAAGATAAGAAGGCGTCGCAGGGTTAGCTGAAGTGTCGGTTAACTATGCGGGACCGCAATAGGAGTATGCAGGACGTCATGGAACTACAGAAGGACCTCAGTAGGGTGTGCACGAGGCCGTAGAATGTGTGCAGGACCTCAGTAGGGTTGTGCAGGACGTCTTAGGTTGTGTGCAGGACACCAGTAGTGGTGTGCCGGACGTCGAGAATGTGTGCAGGACCTCAGCAGGAGTGTGCAGGACCCCTGTAGGGGTGTGCAGGACCTCAGTAGGAATGTGCACGACATCATGGGACGTGTGCAGGACCCCAGTAGAGATGTGCAGGATTTTTTGGAACGTGTGCAGGATCCTAGTAGGGGTGTGCAGGATGTCTTAGGTTGTGTGCAGGACCCCAGTAGTGGTGTGCAGCACGTCTCAGAATGTTTGCAGGACCTCAGTAGGAGTGTGCAGGACTTATTGGAACGTATGCAGGACTTCAGTAGGGGTGTGCAGGACGTCATGGAACGTGCGCAGGACCCCAGAAGGGGTGTGCAGGACGTCTTGGAATGTGTGTAGGTCATCAGTAGGAGTGTGCAGGACCCCAGTAGGGATGTGCAGGACGTCGTAGAATGTGCACAGGACCTCAGTAGGGGTGTGCAGGACAAAAGGGAACGTGGGCAGAACCCCAATAGAGGTGTGCAGGACGTCGTGGAACATGTACAGGATCTCAGTAGGGGTGTGCAGGACGTCATGGAACGTGTGCAGGACCTAATATTTGTGTGCAGGACGTCGTAGAATGTGTGCAGGACATCAGTCGGAGTGCGCAGGACATCATGGGACGTGTGCAGGACCCCAGAAGGCGTGTGCAGGACGTCTTGGAATGTGTACAGGATCTCAGTAGGGTGTGCAGGACGTCGTAGAATGTGCACAGGACCTCAGTAGGGGTGTGCAGGACATAATGGAACGTGGGCAGAACCCAATATATGTGTGCAGGGCGTCGTAGAACGTGTACAGGACATCACTTGGAGTGCGCAGGACATCATGGGACTTGTGCAGGACCGCACTAGGGCAGGATGTCATGGAGTGTGTGCAGGTCATCAGTAGGAGTGTGCAGGACATCATGGAACGTGTGCAGTACCCTAATAGGAGTGTGCAGGACGTCACGAAAAGTGTGGTGGACCTCGGTAGGTGTGTGCAGGACATCAAGAGACGTGCGCATAACCTCTGTTTAATGTCCAGCACACCATACGCAAGTCATGCCTCCGAATAAGACCTATGGGCCGGCGCAGAGGAACCACATCAGCATGAACCGGTGAAGTTTGGCTAGAGCGACTGCCCCTGGGTCTATCTTAGACGGGGTGGGGAACCCAGGATTTACTCATAGAAATCATGAAAAAATCTGATAAAAGATGCCTGATACTGCTATCAATCATTGTTTTTATAAGAGCTCTATGGAAATACTTTGACTGGTAGCCTTACCAATCGATGGTTCATTTCGTTTTTGTCTTGAATGTTGGTGCCTCCCCCCGTCTAGGATAGTGCCCTGACCCTGTATCATTGGGTCATTTTGAAACTCATTTCTTCATTTTCTAAACTTTCAAAAACTTTCAAATTCAAAAAGTATATGCCTTGTATATTATCTGTAGAAAGCCGCGTTGCAACTATTTTCTTGCAGTCTTAGAAGCGGAGCGGTTCCTTCTTCATTTTTAACTTCGTGTTTTCTAAAAAAAAACTTGATTTTTAGAGATTGACGATATTGTAGAAGGAAAACCCTTGTAAAAAGTTGTGAAATTTCTGAAAGTTGGGCTCCGCAGAAAAGGTCAAGGATTTGGCATTGCTCTAGAATGTCGTGAAATTGTTTTATTAGATTTGACTATCAAATTGATTTTCTAAATGTAGTGAAATTGTTGAATAGATATGGCTTTTGTTGGTATAAGCAGACAACATAATCATTAGATGTAGTGAAATTATTGCAAATGGATTTGGCAGGCGCTCAATGAATTATCAGAGTCAAATCACGCGTAAGAAGGGGTTTTGCTTGGAGCGTATATTGAATCAAATGAGAACAAGAATAAGTCTAGCAAGAAAACGTTCCCATACATGATGAACCGTGAAAGCATTGAGGACACGAAGGCATAGCGTTAGTAGCTAATAAATTGTGTTAAATTTCGTTTTCGTGAATTTTATCTGATCGGTGAGGCAAGGTCTAGTACCTTAGTGGGAGGTACAATGAAAAGGCAGAATAATATTCGAAAACCTTATTTCTAGCCCATAAGGCCACATTTCGTTCAGCATTGTTAATTGAGAAGTAGATTTCTTTCGTTTTTTCTTTATTTGCTCGCCAGAGGACTTTCTGACGCGTGATTTGACTCTGATAGTTCATATAGCGCCTGCCAAATCCATTTGCAACAATTCCACTACATTTAATTATTATGTTGTCTGCTTATAAACAAGAGCCAAATCGATTCAACAATTTCACTACATTTAGAAAATCAGTTTGATAGCCAAATCTAATGAAACAATTTCACGACATTGTAAACGCTCAACCGAAAATCCGTACAAGTACGAAACGCTATCAGTCTGGGTAAAGTTCAGAAAATGTGCCTCTATCCAAATTTGCCTAGGGAGATTGTTTTGGGCGGCGCTGAAGACGACTATGAGGTCGGTTTCCGGTTTTTCGAAGGTTTATTGCGCTTTTTAAAGGGTACAACAGGTACGAAAGTCGGAGAAAAAATGCCTATAACTTTATTCAAAGTAGCTCTAGGCAGCTGTGATGACGGGAATATTCGGACTGTACGTCAAAAATGATTCTAGAAAAATACATTTCATTCGGCATCGCCAGTTTGGCTAATAGTAGTTTCCTTGCTAGATGAAGCTGTCTCAAAGTTTCTAACATTAACAGCTTGAAAAAAATGAGATTGTACCAAACTTGTTGCGCTACTATAGTTGTATTTCTGATTCCATAGTTTGTCAAAAACGGTACATCCTTCTCTGTAGAGTGTCTTGTACATCAATCACAGTCCGGAGCAGTGAGTGAAGTCTCCCCGTAATTCAAACCTCGCATAGGCTCATCTCATGGGACTGAACGTTCCGCTGCCTGCGAGTTGACAGTCAAACATAGATCAACTATCGATAAGTGGTGACAGACGAGGCATCGAATTGCACTAGCTTCTCCGTTAAACTCATCAAAGCGAAATCAAGCTCAATACTGAAGCGTTGGCACCTGATTGGGATGCTTTATCTCGCCTTGATAAGCTTAACTGTCAGTCACTTCTTATCGATAGTTGGTCTATGAATTGTATTTTTACCCTTTTCATAATATTTCCCAGTTTTTTTCATTACTTTGTTTATTCTTAGCCAAAGGATTTTCTTAAATATTTTAGGGCGTTTTTTTTTACTTCTCTGAATTCAAGTTTCTCGTAAATATGACATTGTCAAACCAATCCTTTCACCAGGTAGCTAAACATTTAGAAATTATAGTACTTGCAAATCAGCTAGGCCGGAAGCCACTGCTAGTCGTTTAGCTCCACTCCGCCTCTTCTGTGAGTACAACTACCTGACAAACGGGTCCGTCCATCATATCTAGGGCAAAGATCGTGGTTAGCTTCTCAGAGGCGATTGTGAAAAATTACGTCATTCCACCCTCTGCAAGGCTCTTGAATGCTTCGGAGATCTCCCTCACTACCCTCAAGGAGTAGAGCCAGCTTGATGCGGAGAGGATGATGTTCTTGTAATCTACACGGCAACGTGTATTGCCGCGAAGATGACGAGGATGCAACAAAAGTTCTGCGCATTCACAGCAGAAGCTCCTGCTACAGGACAACGTGCTGCTACGATAATGACGGGGGCGCAGCAAAGTTCTCTCCATTCACAGCACGTACTGCTGTCACAGGGTGACTATGTGGATTTGGCAAATGTTTCGGGCGTCTGCAGCACTGGCTATCATGTCTAGTATAGCCACTTTCTCCTAGCAGCAGCAGGGAAAGCAAAGGAATCGCGTTGTGGTCGAATCGGAGCCCAGCATTGCTGAGTATCGCAACATGCCGCGTGATGGTTGTTAGGAGGACACTCAATTTATTTTAGTGGTATTTATTCACGCTAAGGCGTTTTCTAAAGTCAACAATCAGAAAAATCTCTCAAAATATATTTTTGTCTCTGTAGTGTTAAAGCCTGAGGTTTGTTATGCGTATACGTTTCAGCATAACGGAGGCTCAGGCGAGTTCAACAGCAATGCGGGAGCTTCAGATGAAAAGAAGGTAGGCCTAATCTGGTTAGGCATTTTTCCATTTTTTCTCATTCCTTTTTGAATAAATAGTTCATTTATGCGATTTACAACATCTGTAGCCACTCGAACATACAAATGGTTTTTCACCCGAAAATCTGACTGTCTGCAAATCTTTCAGCCATCAGCGACAGGCCGTTATTCAATAGACGTAAGTGCTCTATAGAATTTAAACTTTGACAAGATTGCAGAAAAGCCAGACCATGTGGGTGCACCAACCTTGCAGCATCCTAAGTAGAATTTAGGCTAGCTTCGTAGTGGACGATAAGCAATTATTCCACTTGGCAGTCCCTTCGACGCGGATGTCTGCGGCCGTATTTGTAGCTGGTCGCAGCGGTCGACGCTGCGAACAGAAAACACGCAGACTTCATACTTTTGCTGAGAGTTTAACCCGCTAATTTATCGATTCTCTGCAGAATGATGCGCTTCTGCGCGCAGCGACGGACACAGCGACCGACTGCAAACAAGGCTTCACAATTCTTCCCTCGACCGATTGATAACGACCCAGTTAAGCCTTTCCTTCTCGGAAACTTCTCCCGCAGGTGTATGAGTGCGGATCGAACGTACAGCTTATAAGAATTGCCGAATAAGCACACTGACTTGGCGAGAGCACATCATTTTTGATTTGAGTCACATCTGCATGAACCCCATCCCAATCTTATATAAGAGTTTCACAATTGTTCATCCTTGGAAAATTCAATGGCCTCGTTGCTCATTATTAAAATTTCCAATTTAGAAGCTACGGAACTCATTGATTCGCAAGAAGAGGAATTCGAAGGTAAAATATAATCAGCGATCTTATAACTATGGTCTGTGTGGTTTTTGCTGGGAGCCGCGACGCAGCTGAGTGGCGTACGTGGCACGCTTTTATTATAGAGGAAATGATCCGGATCAGGGATGAGCGGAATAAAAATATGAAATTTCGGAAATCGGTTTTCGGGTCTCGGAACGAAAATTTTTTTCTCGGGTTTCGGAAATCGGGCGCGAAACGCCTGAAAATGCGCGGAAATGCGGTTTTCGGAACGCGAAACGCGGAAAAATTTAGAGATCATCTAGTGTTTTCTTACGTCCCAGATGACTCGATATTTTCACATTCCACGGCGTTTTTTGCGGTTTTCGGAATGCGGAACGCGGAATGCCAAGATTGCGCGAAACTGCGGGTTTCGGAACGCGAAACGCGGAACTCCGCTCATCCCTGATCTAGATGTGTCGCCCTTCTCCAAAAAATGACACAGAACACACTCCAAGAGCATCAGAAGAGCATGGTCACCTCGGAAAATATAGTCTAGTGAATGGGTGTGGTTGCGGCTGAACATTGCCCTTTGTGATCGAAACTGCAAACGCAGCACGGTTCGTCATAAATGATTTCCACTCACTCACTTGACTAGAATTGGTGAAAGAACTTATGTGAACTTATATGCAAGGTTACCGAAAAAGTTTCTGCATCTTTTGCAGCCGTGTCTGTATCAGGGTTCGGCGTGAGGTGTGATGTATCACAGAGGGGGGGGTCGGACCCATCGACACCCGGTGGGATGCGGGGTCGGGCCTTCGGTCAACCAAGAAACAAGATGGTTTTCTGTCAGGCTGGAGGGGGGGGGGGGGTTGAGAACCACACCGTTAGTATAAAAATGACGGCAAAATGATATTACAATGAGAGGTCAAATTAAAACTGGAGATTATACTGAGAGAGCAAAATGAGACAGGAGATCAAAAAAGAAACTGATTAGCGAGAAACAAGTGCGAAAAAACAAATGAGCCCAGAAATGAAATGGAGATGTGAAAATAAGGCAGAAACACACAAGAAGAGCTTACAATTCACTGGTGATGAAGGGCTAACGCCATGGAGACAAAACACAAAACGATTGACCGTGAAATAAATTGTGTTGCGTGCATCCACGTACAAGACACGCCCTTATTACGAGCAATTTTTAATAAAGGCTAAAGGCAGTAGGTAACCACCAAAAGTGTTTTTTAGAGAGTTTGCCTGTGTTTCAAGCCGGACATGGGTTTTTTTCGACCCTTTTATATTCTTTGAGAGTTTTATTAGAAAGGAGGGCATTTAAGTCGATCTGCAGGGTATGTAAGGTGATGAACTTTAGATCTTTCATTATGCTTCATTTGAAAAACTCTTGATAGCAATTTTTTGGCTTTTAGCAACGTAGATTCAACAATTAGGAGTAACAATTACAATAACACAACCTACTCAGTCATAAAAGAGATAGCTAAACAACAAAATAACAAGACAAATCAGTGCTTCCCATTGAATTTCTTGGGGAGAAACCATTTTTTCGTTCATAGACTGCATCGGCCGCCAACTAAACTAGAGCAATTCTTGTGAGCCCATGCTTCGCATGTGTAGAGGTTGGAGCAGCTAAGCCACGAAATGATGTCTTCGCTAGCAGTAGGAGGTGAGCGCATTCCACAAATAAAACACGTGGCCAAATTCCCTCTATCTACTTCGAGAGCGTTCCGTGATCGTTCTAAAAGTTCGATAACTTAGTATAGCTTATCTTGACATTTGATCCATCAAAATCGTACTTTACTATGTTGGAGCAGGCTCCGACGACAAGTGTATACCGATTCGCACTCCTCACATTTGAAGTCACCTTCCCTTCCCGTCTTAACTTTGTGTCTTATTCTTTGTTTTTCATTTTCCACCTCTTGTTCAGTCCAAAAATGCTTTTAGCGCAAATGCTGGTACAAATTGTACAACATCAGAGGCCCCAAACCACAGACAGTACATATTTCGACGCTTCTCATCTTAACATATGTAGAAGTGGCTAAGCAGTTTAAATACGAATAAAGAGAAGTTAGAATTTCCTAAAAGCAATTAAGGTATCAGGTATTCGAATGCAGGAAGTGGATTTCACAAGAAAAACCCAATTCGACCGACCTAACACAAGGATCGATCGACCTAACACAAGGTCCGGATGCAGTTCGCAAAAAAAAACTAGTGAGATTTCCCAGCAATAGTATTAACAGCGCACAGAAACTAATGTTAGAGAGGAATAGGTTAGGAAAATCATATATTGTTCATTTAGTACACCCCATAACCCTAAATCGCTCTGCTACGACGTATAGTATGTCCTCATCACAATTCCTGCATGCATTGCTCGCTATTCGAACGCGACGACCCACGGAAGGATTGCGCGTAAGGGGGGCGTGTCTTGTACGTGGATGCACACAACACAATTTATTTCACGGTCAATCGTTTTGTGTTTTGTCTCCATGGCATTAGCCGTGATGAAGCATGCAAGGCAATAGACGACAGTAGCATGGCCATCGTTGATGACTCTGACATGGAGAAGGAGTCGTGGCCAGGTAAAGTGTGTCACCAGAGCGCTCCTGGATATGTCAGCAGCAGTGGTTTGGAGTATTCTTTGTCATCGAGGTCATTACAAGCGAGCGGACTATCCTATCAACGAAATGACACAGATGTTCTGGAATTTCGTAATCGAAGATGCATTTTTAGGCGATTTAGGATTCACGGGCTTGAAATGGGTTTTCAAAGACCGTTTTAAACCGGCTAAAAGAATGAAATTGATTACTTGGGTCCGTGACTAGGTTTTCCGCACGTTTTAGCAGCTCGAAACTCCCTAATTCAAATTTCGTTAAATACTTGTAAATATTTCACAGCTATCGAATTTTTCATAGACCCCACATTATGTAACGCTATTCGCCTTGAAGCTGCTTTCATTAAAATTTGAGTGCGTTTTCGAATCCGGATAGCTAATTACTATACGTGGTTTTCATGCCCGAAGTCGCACCTATGTGCCCTCAGGGCATGAAAACAGGCTCCGCCCATCCTATGTAGCGCTGTTCGGCTTAAAGCTGTGGCCATGAAATTTCGGCTGCGTTTTCACGTTCAGATAGCCAATTAGTATACGTTATTTTCATGCCTGAAACCGCAGGGCACTGATCAATGTTCAGCCATTGAACAAACATTTGGTATCATTGTCGCAGGAGAGTTGTTCTTGTCTGCTTTCGTGGAAAACATTTATTTATTGCATTATTAGGATTAATTGATACAATCGCTGCATCAATGTAGTCTTGATCTGAAAATTTGTTCACTATAAAAATATGCGAAGTGAGGACCTCCACCCCCCTCCGGTCGTCGCCATCACTTTTTCCAAGGGTGGGGGGGGGGCTGAGAAAATTGCTTGACTTGGGTGGGGGGTCGGACCAATGTTGGGTTGTATCACACCTCGCGCCGTAGCCTGGTCTGTATGGAGTCGAGTCACTCTCTGAGTACCTTATTGATATCTTTAGAATAGAAACTAGAACCCAAATATCAGCCCTTTTCACTATTAAGAGGATTTGTTTCAGCGTAGTCCGAAATGAGCAAATGGAGTTGCCTGCGAGTATGCGCATGCTATAAGTAGAAAAAAATGTGAATAACTCGAGCCTGAACCTAATTCCCAACAAAGTTTCAAACCAAACCGGTAGGCAGAACGCACTTTGTTTTTCTTCCTCGCCTAACTTTCTTTCAAGGGTTTTTTTAGGTGCTAAACACGAATATGAGGTTTGATTTTGGTTTTCCGGACGACTACATTGGCTTACGGTATCATGTCATTTTTCTACATTAATCTATCGTAGCCGTCCGAAAAACCGAACATGATCATCATATTCGGGTTCAACCCTTACCCCTTGTAAGAATTTCGGGTGAGCAACAGGAAAAGCTGAGGGGTGCCTACTGTTTTGAGCTTGCAGCTTTTTCGGATATAGGTTTGGGCTCGAGCCACTCACAGCTTTCAACAGTGTGCATCCTCACAAGCTACATCATTTTGCTCTCATCGGGCTATGCTAAAGTGGTCTCCCTTGTCGGAGCAGCACGGTACGTTCCGGGATCCTGTGCAGATTGTAGTTTTCAAGTGCGCCGCAAATAATAATCTAACTTATCAGAAAATGCGTATCCAACATATTCTAAAAAAATTTAGTCATTAACATGGCCTCTGGCGCTCTGCCGGATATCTGCGCTCGAGTTTCATTCAGTTTTTTTTTTGACTTTCCGTAATTGTTCAGGATAAAGAAGCCCCATCTCTCAGCAAACAGTCAAAAGGAGTCAAAGAAAAGAGAAGGGAAAATAAGGTAAGTCTGTATCTCTCAAAGAATGTAAAGACCTTATCGCGTACTGTTGGCAACAGGAAGCCAATGAAGGCCGTCGAAAGTACTCCACAGGGCCACTCCTATGTGAATACACCTAATGTTAGTGGGTCGTGGTGGCCGGTTCTGTCTCTGAGAGGATCTATGAGCATCTAGTTAGGTTCATGCTTGTACGAAAACATGTTATCCCACAGTTACCACGATTAGAGGTGAGTCGTCACTCCTGCTGAGACTAGCGCACCAAACAGAATAGGTAGGGCATATTTTTACTCTTACAGCAACTTGACAATGAGGAAACACAGGAGAGCTGCAGTAGTGAATAAGGTTATGCTGGTGAGTCACATGAGAGGGCAAAACCTCTAAGAGACGGTGAGATTAGGAAACGATATACCGCTTATCCGATCTCTTGAAGTATTTAGAAAACAGCTTCTTCTCCCAAGTCTTCCTCATGCGACAATGTCCAGAAAATTCCATCCCTATGTCCAAAAAATTCCATCCCGTTTCGCGGGTCTGCCCGCCGTTATTGCAACCTTCTGTCTGACGCTTTATTATTCTCGAATCCTACTACGAGCACACTGTGGTGTTTCTGGTTCCCCTCTCTCTCTCTCTTCCCCTGGTTCCCTTTACATCTTTTCACATTTTGAACTTTTCGCAGACTCCTGACAAGGGAAGTATACAAAGCGTAGGTCGGATCTGCCAGAACAACTAGTACCGTTAATATCTCTTGTGGCTCAATAGTAAAACTGCGCAGTATCCCGCCCCAAGCTGCAGGTTCCAAGAAGTTGCAGGCTTAAAAAGGTCGTTTTTTGTGCTGTTTGTAGCTCCCAAAACGCGCATTAGTCTTCGGAAAACCCGGAAACGGATCTCATAATTTTTTTCAGCGCCCAAAACTACCCTTCTAAGCAAAGTTTTGGTGAGGGCACATTTTCCATACTTTGTCCAGACTGACAGCGTTTTGGAATTGTACGGATTTTCGGTTGGGCGTTGATTTCTACCGAGTAGAGGGCTTTGGATGCGTTTTAGAAAAATGTTCCAGATTTGACTTAAAATTCTCCCAGGGAGGTTCTTTGGGGCGCTGATCACGGATCTGTGGTTTATTAGTCGATTTTTTCCAAAGTTTTCGGCTAATTTCGTTCGAAGCTGTCCAACCGGGGAAAATTTCGAAGGAAAAACGCCATTTTCGAGATTTCCGGATCTCTACGATTGATATGTCTCAAAATCATTCTCTGAGAGTTATTTGGAGTGCTAAACACGAATTTGGAGTCCATTCATCGATTTTTTGCAAATTACAGTAGATTACGGTGGGTATACGGTAGTTTGGTAAAAATCTCAGATTTTGATCAAAATTTGTATACGGGGGTTATTTTGGGTGTAGAATACGAATTTAACCTCCGTTTGTCGATTTTCAAAATACTAAGGTGGCCTTTGCCCCCTAAATGACATGTTACCTACCGTAACCTACAGTAAACCTCAAAATTTCGACAAACGGACTCCAGTTTCGTGTTCACCACCCTAGATTACCCCTACATAAAACTTTTGAGCTAAATCCGAGAAAATTCTTTGAAACTCTTCAAAAAATGCCTGATGGCTTTGAAAAACTTTGCCTTTTCACGAGGCTTCGAAAATGCTCATAACTTTTTTAAACCGGCAGCTTGGGGCAAGATATTGTGCATTTTTACTATTGAGCCAGAAGAGATACTAACGATACTGGTCGTTTTGGCAGATCCGACCTACGCCTTGTATACTTCCCTTGTGAGACATACAGTTTACCGCAATGTTAAAAGGCGATGGAGCGGTTGCGGTCGACGCACTAACACTATGGTGAAAACCTCGCGCTTTTTCATATCTCGTCATCGCTCGACAGCACAGCTGTTATTCTGGGTGGGCTACGGCTTTTCTTTTTTTCACGATTGTTTCTGTTTGATTTTTGTTTTTGACTCTAATAATATTGCGAATAGGGGCTTTTCTTAGTGCGTGAAGGAATTTGTCGTTTTTTCAATTTTAGAGTAGAATTTTGAAAAATGAACACTATCGAACCCGAACAAACGGCAAATTCCTCTCACGCACTAAGAGAAGCCCTTATTCGTAATACTAAAAAAGCCAGAAACAAAAATAGAGCGGAAGCAAGCGTGGGAATTATAGAATAGAATTATACCGTATTCACCCAGAATATCAGCTGTGCCGTTGATCGATGACGATATCTGGCAAAGCGCCAGGTTTTTCACCGTAGTGTTTGTGTGTCAACCGCAATCGCACCATCGCCTTTTAACAGTGCGGTAAACTGTACCCTAATTGAGATCTTATACTAGGTACACAAACATTCTTTCGTGAAAACAATGTGACGAATTTTGTCTCCCAAGCTTGAGGGCTGCATCATTCTTCTCAGTACTAGATGTTTCGGTAGATCAAAGGTATCGATTGTAAAGATATTAAGAAAAGAAAACAACTGTCCGTCTTTCTTGTTCAAAGGTGAATGAGATATTAAAGGTAGTGCTTGAACGCATCGTACGCTCAGAAAACCGCATATTATTTTTCCACGTTTTTGTGTAGCTTGGACTCTATGGTGAAGGAAAATGTCGAAAGTGCTCACGGAAAACCTTCATTTGTAATGGAAAGTAGGTCTGAACACACTATGGAATAGAATTTAAATTTAGCGCCAAAATGGTTTCTCAAGTTTTGCTGCGTTTGGAGACCTCGTAACTGTCATCTTTAAAGTTATTCTCCCTGTAGAATGTGTGCCGTAACTGTTTTTCATTTTGCTTGACGGTCACTTCAACGTTCTAGGAAAAAGTACTAGATTATTGGTGAGAACTGGTGGAGGATCCTCATCCTTAACCTCTTCCAACCTCATAACCCTACGTTTTTGATGCGCCGAAATTCACCGGTGTGATATACCGGGCTAATTCATGAAATTAAGCCTGAAAAATGGACATTCGTTTCCAGCGCGAACGATTCCTTCAATGCCGATATAAAATTTACTTAGTGAGTCTCTCAAATTCCATACCATTCCACTGCAAGTTCTTGACTAGTGGATTTAACGACTTGGCTGTTATTCAGCCCGGCATGTTCGGCTAGTTCCAGATTAGTACCTACCCAGCTCAGCCTAGGCTCTACTGGGGCGGTATTCATTAAGGGCAAAGGACACCCTTGAACATGAATCTTGAGGTTTTCGTGTAATTTTGTAGTAGACGCCTCCTGTATAACACGCGCCAAATGCGAGATCTCAATTACTCCAAATAAGCGAGATATAAGCGACCACCACGGTCCCGACCCCCTTCAGGCACCACCACGGGTCACACCCCCTCCTGATTTTCGGTCTCAATTGTGGCTAGATGGATCGATGAGTTTCAACCATGTCGTCGTTCTTCGCTCCATTGCAGCAGTGTCTCAGCTGCCAAGCCTATCAGCTGGGTTGGCTAATGGCACGATCGGTAAGCGATCTTCTGCTTTTGCAGGGTAATCGTCAAACGCCGAAGCCTATACCCTTACCCAACGACACGCATTGACGACCTCTTCCACTTATTCACCATACTTATCCAACTGAATACTTTGAAAGTGTTGATGATGTGCGAAGAGATTGCATTCTAAAAATAAACTAGGAAAACGACCGAATTAACGTTACTCTGAGCCTTGGATTACATGGAACACTATGCGTACCATTCGATTAGCACATGGGGCGCTGAATTCAAAAGAGAAAACACTCTCAACGAAGGTCATTATGTGAATTTTTATGTGCCCTTCAACTCCATTGCTCGTTTTCTGATTCAGACCTAAAATAGCATCACTATTTCAGCGCAAAGGTGCTGCCTCAGTACCCCAAGTGGCAACTGCAAGGAAACGAAGTCCAAAACCAGCAGCCAATACGCCGCAGGTAGGAATCGGTCCCTCTTCTTGATTGCAACGGAAACTATTGAAATAAATAGGGAATGCCGATTGCCGAATAAAGAAAAGAGTTGTCCTTATTCTGGAATATTGCGACTCAATACTTTAACTTCAATGTTCCGAACTCTACACGAAGTCGCTGAGTTGAATACAAAACTTAGATGTCAGGCAGCAATCGAACCCCAATTGCATCGCTTACCGGGCGAAAGTGTTACCATTACACTACCGACACTGCTTTAATGCCTAGTTGTGCTTACCAGATCATACCAGTTAACGAGTGATTGCTGTTGTGCCTACACAGTTAATGTGTGAATACCTGACGGATGTACAGCGGGATGTCGGTAGTAAAATGGCAACACTCTCGCCCAGTAAGCGATGCAATGCGGGTTCGATTCCTGCCTGACACCTAAGTTTTGTATTCAACTCAACAACTTTGTGATATCCTTGTGATTATATAACTTGCCTTTTAAAAGCATCAAATATTCAAAAAACATCTGGACGAAGTATTACAGAATTTTTATCTCGACCATAGCGGAAAAATTTTTGCGCTCTTGCACTATTTACAGGGCACTCTGCCTCACCCCGAACTACAAGTAACTCAGACGAAAACAAAGGTGAGTATTTGACCGTAGAATAGCACAACAACAAACATTCAAACAACGCTTGTATACAAGAACAGCGGCGCAAGCCTTCAAAGTTTAGTTCATTCTCATCGTTCCAACGCTTTGACCATCTACTTTCCAGGATACCACAGTTGAGATGTCCGTCGATCTCACTACTATTCCAGCGGCGTATCGTAATGTGAATCCAGAACCACCCAAAAAATAGAGTGAATACAAAAAATCAGTTTAATTTAAGGTTTTTATAACGCCGCCGCGTTCGCGATCGTAGTCAGTTGAATCGTAGGATTCTGATCATATCATGCTTCATGAACTGTTTTGTCATTTCCATGGAACTGTACGTTATAGAGGATTTAAAATCCACACACTTTAAATTTTAAATGTTAATCTGTTGTATTAAAAGCTGGTATTAACCGTTTAAAAAATAAAGTCTCCATTCTGCACTCCCAATAACCTACTCAAATAGCACCTTTGCAGTTATGTTCTCAGACAAACCGTCGCTCGGAGCGACACCGGCTCTTACCAATCATGACGTCATCGCCCAAACAGCGGCCGAGAGCGAACTGGCACCGCGGTCCCTGTCCCGATCTAGTTCGCCCCTCGGCCGCTGTCCGGTCGCTCTCGGGGCGAAAGCGGTGCCAACTCCAGAGATAGATGGGCGTAGAATTGGTTGTTCTCTGAGTGATAAACTGTGGGACCTCAGTGGCAGTGCGCCGGACGCCGGATAAAGTGTGCGGGACCCAATTGACGGTGCGCCGGACGCCGGATAAAGTGTGCGGGACCCAATTGACGGTGCGCCGGACGCCGGATAAAGTGTGCGGGACCCCACTGACAGTGCGTCGGGCGCCGGATAAAGTATACGGGACCCAATTGGCGGTGCGCCGGACGCCGGATAAAGTGTGCGGGACCCCACTGACAGTGCGCAAAACACCGGGCAAAGTATACGGGACCCAATTGACAGTGCGCCGGACGCCGGATAAAGTGTGCGGGACCTCACTGACAGTGCGCAGGACACCGGACAAAGTATACGGGACCCAATTGACAGTGCGCCGGACGCCGGATAAAGTGTGCGGGACCTCACTGACAGTGCGCAGGACACCGGACAAAGTATACGGGACCCAATTGACGGTGCACCGCACGCCGGATAAAGTGTGCGGGACCCAAATGGGAATACGTCAGACGCCGTGAAACGTATGCGGGAGCCAAGCGAAAGTGCGTCAAACGCCATAAAAAATGTGCGGGACCCAAATGAGAATTCGTCAATTCCCAAATGGGAATTTTTCAAATATCCAATATTTTAGGTCGGTTTTGCACGCTATAGTCCGAACCACCTGCTGTGACCTGCAGAAAATTCTAGGAGTCGAGTGAAAAACGTTGAATTTGTGGCCAGCGCGCCCGAAAACTGGCGAAAAGTCGTGTTTCAAAGCGCCTTATGCGTGTAAGGTTATGCCCGTAAGAAAGTGAATGATTGTGGCTTCATCATATCCTTTCTCCCATTGTACTGAAGAGTGGAGTGGAAATTAAACAATGGATGTGTTCCATGTAAGAAAGCCTGCTCCAATCGAAGTGGTTCCCAGCGGACAGCGTGTCCACACATGTCACCCACGGAAACGATTAGCCGTGGAGCGCACCGGTCGGCTGTGGAAATTCGCCGTGGAGCAGGCGGTCTCTTAAGTGTTAACTATGATTTTCATTCTGGAGTTTCCCATTTGAACAATCTGTTCGGCGCCCTGTGTGGCTGAAATCACGACGAAACGGTGAAGAGCGTACTAAAACTCCTCACTTCTACTGATGGTACTAATATTTTACAACACATTGGTAATGAAAATACAGTACCCGCGCTAAGTTTTGCAAAAACGGGGAGCATTTGCCAAACTTGGCGAAAAAGCGTCCGATGCATGTAACTTTTTCGAGCGAAGACGTTTTTGGATTCTTTTTTTGGACACAACACTTTGCCGCGCGCGACGTTTTTGTGAACGACCACAAAAACAATTTTACTCAAAAAAAGCTAGTTCAGGGAACTTCGGTCCACGAAGCACATTATTATGTAGGAATTCGAGCGGTGAATATGATAGCGTTTTCAGAATCCAGAAACGTCTCCGTTCAAAAAAGTTAAATGCGCTTTTTTTCCAAGTTTGGTGAATGCTCCCCGTTTTTACAAAACTTAGCGCGGGTTTTGTTTTTCAAGTGATTGCGATAAGACGAATTGTCCTAATTGCAAGATTAATAACAAAACTCATATGTGGTCAGTAATTCCACCAGATTGAAAATATATACTGTAACTACTGCTCGTACTAATTGCAATTCTAACAAGTTAATATATTGTTTATCCTGCAAATAATGGGAATGCAATATGTTGGTCTTATAACTCGAAGACTTAAAGGCACAGGACACCCAGAAAATTATTTTTCAGATTCTATGCTTTTCTTTGAGACGGTCACACGCTGATCACAATGGTATCTCTGAAATTGTCCAAGACCCCTTATGAACAGAGTTATGGCTCCTTAAAGGCAATATCCACGATAAAAATCATTTTCGAGTTTTCACCAGAGAACGAAGGTTTAGAGCCTGACTGATTCATCAGTGATGAAAGAATCAAGAAAAACGCTGCGAAACATCCAAAAATTAGTTCTTCTTTTTGAAAGCCACATTTCAACGGTGGATCAGTTGCGCGGGCATGGGCCTGAAGTAGACAGTGTGTGCAGATGCGCCCCAATGCTAAAACTCAGCCCCACTCGCGCTCCAATGCTAATGAAAAGCGGACCAAACTGTTTCTTGGAAAATTCGACCGCGAGCGGAATGGGCTAGCGCAAGCGGATCTCGGAGCCGATTAAAGCTCTTGTGGGCTCGTTTTTGTCCGTTCTTTCACCACTACTGCTCCAATCAGACCCCGGCCTTTCGATTTCCGGTGGAAAACTGAAGACGAAATTTATCGTGGACACTGCCTTTAAAGATGCCTATAGTTGAGGGTGAAAACTGGTGGACGAGTTGTCTCATGCCTGCACTTCTCTTCATTCGTAATCGTTGCGCGAATTCAAGAAAGGATAAGGAGACCGGCAATGGACTGAAGAACGCGACGCGGTCGAAATTCATCCATCCATCTAGCTGCTATCGAGTTCGAAAATCTGGTAGGGGGCCGGGCCTGTGGTGGTAAGCGAAGGGGGTCGGGCCTGTGGTGGCCGCTTATATCCCGCTTATTTGGAGAAATTGAGATCTCGCACTTGGCACGTGTTATATAGGAGATGTCTACCATATACACATTCAAAAGGAAATCTCAGAATTCATGTCTGAGGGTGTACTGTGCCCTCAAAGGCACAGTCCAACCTCAAAATCATTTTTTTGCTTCCCATCTATCTTAAAAACGCTCCCACGCTGATTCCAATGGTGTCTCTGGAATCCTAAAAGAACCCCTTGGGAACGGAGTTACGGCCTCTCAAAAATTCAAGCTGCGGAAGTATGGTGGACGAGTTGTCCGAGTCTTGTAAACTTGGTCATTTGCAATCGATGTATGCGAGCGGACTTGAGTGGATGGAAAGGCTGAATGAAGGGAAGAACGGGGCTATTGATCAGAAATAATCGCTCATCCCGCCCCTGTTGAGCTCGGAAAATTGTAAAAGTGGCTTCCCGAGGTGAGCGCCCCAGGGTGACTTCCTCCTATATCTCCCTTATTTGGAAGAATCGAGTGCTCTTGATCGACAGGTGTTATATGAAAAGGGTCTACTTCACAATTATGTGGAAATCCCGGATTTCCTCCTCGAGCTTGAACTGTGCCTTTGAAGATAGGGTGAAGAAGCATTTGTAAGCTTTGATACATCCCTAGTGACCTGTTGATTTCAATTATCACCAGCAGCGGAGCAGTGGGCCTCGGTGAAATATAACTAGTGATAAGGAGGTTTCGACGAAAAAGCCACCGCTCCGCGCTGTGATAACCGAAAACATGAGTTCACTTGGGATGAAACAGATTCTACCTATGATATTTCGAAACAAGATATTAAAAATTATCTTTATGAACACTCCACAACATGCTTATCATGTGAAGTAGAAGTACAGATTCTAGATGATTTGGAAAGTAATGAACTCAGGCAAACCATCGCTCGGAGCGACATCGGCTCCTCCCAATTATGACGTCATGGCCCGGACAGCGGCCGAGGGCGAACTGGCACCGCGGTCCCGCTCTCGGGGCGACAGCGGTGCCAACTCCAGAGATAGATAGACGCAGAATTGGTTGTTCTGTGAGTGATAAACTGTGGGTCCTCAGTGGCAGTGCGCCGGATAAAGTGCGCGGGACCCCACTGACAGTGCGCCGGACGCCGGACAAAACATACGGGACCCAATTGGCGGTGCGCCGGACGCCGGATAAAGTGTGCGGGACCCCAGTGACAGTGCGCCCAACGTCGGACAAAGTATACGGGACCCAATTGTTGGTGCGTCAAACTCCATAAAAAATGTGCGGGACCCAAATGGGATTATGTCAGACGATGTGAAACGTATGCGGGACCCAAAAGGGAGTGCGCCAGACGCCATAAAAAATGTGCGGGACCCGAATGGGAATTTTTCAGACGCCGTGAAAAAGTGTGCAGGACCCCGAAGGAGTGTACAGGATGTCATGAAGTGTTTGCAGGCCAAGCCTAGCCGTCATGGCGCCCCTTGCACAATCGGTTTCCTTTTTTTTTCTTGTCTTTTCGCTTTCTGTGACTACTCAGGCAGGATTATCGGATCACCTGACAAATTTCTGTCTTCTTTTGCCTCCCCGAATACAGCCACTGTGATTTCCCCGAGCTTAAGTCCGTTAACCATCATCCGGGGGACCATTGAAGAGTGCGTGGTGCAGTGGCAGACATGAAAAAACATGGTAAAGCGAATGATCACGTCCTAATGTATTTGTCACATGCACAGCCGGTATAAAAGGTGCCTCATCTCACTCGAGCCTCATTCGGCATTCTGATGCCTGCCCTGGAAGGTGACTTGGAGTCCCTCTCTGGAGGCAGCATATTCTTGACCGCTGGAGGATAGGGGATCCCACACCTGGGGGGGAGCGGTTTTCAGCGCGGTCCGCAGGGAGGGTGGTTCCTCACCGCAGACCTCGACGAAGGTTACGCCCTTGTTGCGGACCGAGGCGGAGATTTCTCTGCCGTGGACCGCGACATTCACGCACCTGTCGAGAAGAGGCAGATATAAAGAAAAACTAGGAGGAAATTTCGAAAATCGCCCGGACAGCGATCGCAGTGCCAAGTGCGACTGAATAGCAGGACTGCGGTAGCCCGTAGAGCGGCTGCTGTGGCCCGAGTAGATGGCTAATTTTCGCTCAGAGCGGAGAGACAGCGTCGCTTGAGTCGCTCTCCGGTCCCGCTCCGAGCGATGGTTTGCCTGAGTTGATGTTTTAGGCGGTGTCTATGCAAATCTCCATCTCAGACAAATCATCGCTCGGAGCGGGACCGGAGAGCGACTCGAGCGACGCTTTCTCTACGCTCCGAGCGAAAATTAGCCATCTACTCGGGGACAGCAGTCCCGCTCGGAGCGATCTTCGGTCCCAACTGGCACTACGGTCCCTGCCCGGGCGATTCTCGAAATTTTTCTAGCTGCTATTTTTCTTCATTTCCGCCTCTTCTGGAGAGGATTAAGCCTCTTAAGAGGATAAGGTATTTGTTACAGCCTGTGGGCCAGGAAGTTAATCCTTCCAGAGGCCGCAACAAGGATACCATCCCAGAATGGTCCGCAATGAGGAAGCCTTCCCCACCAAGGGCCATGGGGATCCCCTCGGCCACCAAAAATTGTCTTCCTGAGAGTGACCCGTGGACCGGCCCCTTCCCTAGTCAGTGGCAGCAGGGAAAGGCTCGCCGTTGTTTAGCATGCTCGTCTGAAGCCATGTTTTGACTGCACCTGGTCGTCGTTGCGGCCATGCGGGGGACAACTGTTCCTTTTTCATCGTCCTACATCGCTGGGTCGGAGCGGCGAAATCCTATGTTTTACTGCTTCGCTGCTGGAAGAGCGATTCTCGATGGTCGCTGATCATCGCTCCATCGCTGCCATTATGGCAGGGATAGAGCGATTGCCAGCGAATGACACGTTTCGTCTAGTAAACGTTGATCGTTTCACATGACTAGATCAGTGTTTACGAGTCGAAACGTGTTATTGACGACTAATAGCCATTAATTTCACTGATTGATGAAATTCTTCGATCATCCGTGAGGCTATCCACAACGAACAAAATCGCTGCCGCTGCCAGATCGCTGCAGCAGCCGGTGCAAAATCGCTGCGTTGAAAAACAGCAGCGATGAAGTCAAAACTGGGCTTGAGAGAGGCGCATGCGACGGCCGCCTGCCACGCACGCCGACCTTATGGTTCACCAGTCGCTTTCGGACACACTTTATACACTCTCCTCATGGATCGGACTGGTACTTTGCGTCCTTTATTGTGCGTTTGCCCAAACTCTGTCACGTATGTCATAATCAGGGCCGTGCGGAATCTTCTTCAAGATTTTCGGAAACAGGAACGGAAGAAAAGTGGCCAAAAAACACCGGAAACGAAAATTCGGAAACGGAAGAGACTAAATAATTTGGGTTTCTTTCATTCTCACGATTCGCTGCTGCTCATTGCCCGCAGCTCTCATTCAATAACGAATTGCTTCAGTCAATAAACTAACATTTATTCTAAACACATTCGCTACGAGGCATTGAACGATTTCGAAGTCTCGCTTCTGGAAATCCGGAAAGGCACCCTCTAAAAATACTTATTATATGCAGCCGCCCTTCAGGGGTGTGCGGTGATTGCCGTATGCCGACTGCAGTTTGCTGGCCGTCCTGGAGTTCGCCGTTGCCGTTTGCCGAAATTCTGTTTTTCGTAGCCGCACACCTCTGGTGTACAAGTAGAGTGGAAATGAAGGGTAGATTGCACAATCTATTTCGTGCAAAAGTGCAAACGACGCAAAGAGGACCTACCGTGCGCCACACTGATGCAACTAGTCCACAACACCTTAGGCCCTGTTTCTAGGAAGCAAGTTCATGAAGAATAAAATCTTGTTAAAGTGAATTAAAGGTTTTCTCCATGTTAACTACCCAAATAAAGGCAAAAATGTGTTGTGCGCCAAAATCCACTCACCCTTCAAAATTTGCGCTGGAATTTCTGTCGCCCTCAGAACCCAAGATTGAGTTTTTACTTACATCAGAGGATTTAGAATATCGAGACTTTCTGCCTAAACGCAGTCTAACGGCCCTAGCCACCTAAACACGGAAGTGAGACCTGATTGTAGTTTTTTGGAACATTACGGCAGGTTACGGTTGTTATAATGTAATTTGGCTACAATAAACTAACGATTTCCGAACGCGAGTTACAGAGCCCGGATCCCAAGTTCCGAAGCTTTTACTGCAAAAAATTCTTCCATGGTGTTTTTGAAGATCAACACAAATGTGAGCGGTGTTTTTGTAACAGTTCATCGACAAGAACTGTTATAAGAAAGGGAAGCAACTACTACGAACAGGAAATCAACGAAGGAGATGTCAACACCAACTCAGACATTGGGATTGGCGGACCGCCGACATTTACCTGGCGAGCAAAAATCATTCCCGGTGTCGGACAGCCATTACCCGGCGGTCCGCCAAAACCCTGCCAGCGGTCCGCCAGGACGCTGGTCGACCGCTGGCAGTCTCCTGGCTATTACCTGGCGCCCGCGGTCCGCCAATCTCTTGCCAGACCGATGACTCGGGGTGGTCCCTCACCGCAGATCATTGCGTAGGAGATCGCCTACGCAGCGATCTGAGGTGAGGCACCCACCCCACTGGCATTTAGCTGGCAATTGGCAATTACGAGGCCAACAGCTGGCTTTTTTTGGCATCTCGGTTGGAGCTAGCGACACACCGCTGGCGAAAGTGTGCAGCTGCCTGAAAGCTGCGGGATAACTTGCTTTCAGCTGGCAAGGGCGATCAATCCTCGAAATTATCGAGCGCATAAAACGCAGTTATCCACCAATCGGCACTCGGCTGGCGCCTAACCGCCCAGTGGCCTTCGCTTGGCACTGAGTCGTCACATGACTGGCACTTGAGAAAGTTGACGACTACTCACGTTTTAACACATTATAGCTTCAGAATGGTTGGATTCCTCAGCTTCATGGTAGAATATTGATAACTGGTAATGTAGTCTGAAGCTGCTTGCGTAGAGATAAATCACCAAATCCCTTTATCCGCAATGTTTCGGGTCATAGACCCTTCATCAGGCGACTGTAATTTATAACATCACATCAAATCATTTTCAGCAAAGAAGAGATGATACGAATTCAGAAACGCACGCGTGGGTGGGGCGGGAAGGTTATCGTTACTTCTGCGACCGGCTCGTAACCCACGTGGATGACAGAAAACCCTTGTTGGTGGGATGGGCCAAATGCGTGGTCAATGATCGATATCATCCTCTAATTACTTTGCGATGTTAACAATCTCAATGCCTCTCTCATCTCTTCTCGATTGTTCATGGGCGGTGAAAGCCGTTTTAATTCCAGTGCCTCCCGTATTTTCCGTTCCGCGGTGTCCGGAATGTTCATGTGGATGATACTCGTTGTCATGGTAGGCAAGCTGTCGTTGAGATGTCTTGTTAACCTGTGTTTCGAAAAGGCACTGTTTGGGTATGTTTGAGGAGTTCGTAGACGTCACATTCAATTTTGTACACCACGTCTCGAATCTGACATATTTTTCTATCAGCAGCGCAGTAGGTGCAACCTCTCCTCACACATCTGTCTTCATACGGTCTTGACGACGTATGGAGCTGACGGAGCGTTGGCGGAGGACGGAATACCAAACGGAGTGGAAGGGCGGATCTCCGTACAGCTAAGTTTACATCCTTGGCAAACGACTCGCTTACGTAGGGGAGGACTAGATTGGTGTTAAACAGAGGGTGCCGAAATGGTCGCCAGGTCTGAACGTTGTTTTCAACGTAGCCGTTTTCATTCAGAATAAGCGCTGTTCGTGTCTCTACGTCTTCCTTCTTGTCGGTTGTCAGATTTCTTGCTGTTCGTACCAAATTCTGAACCACGCTGCTCTTCATGAAAAGAGGGTGGCAGTTACGTGAATGCAGCAGGATGTTTCTTGACGCGGGTTTTGACTACCAGGCAGTTTGCACTTGATGGCCAGAGAGTTTGACTTCAGTATTCAGGAAGGGTAGGTAACCATCAGGTCCGGGTTCTTCAGCCGTTAACTTTACCGAATTGTGCCGCGCATTGAGATCCGATAGAACCTGACGCAGCGTTCCCTGTTCTTTGGCTACGATGAATATGTCGTCAATATACCGCCCGTAGAATATCACATCCGCCGTCAGAGTACTCCTTTCAAAGCTATCCATAAACAATATTGCCAGCAGAGGGGCGAGCCTGCTACCCATTGCTAGGCCACGTTTCTGGCGGTGGACGATGTTATGGAAACTGAAGAAATTGAAATCGACAACAGCGGTGAGCAGTCTTTCGATTTCCTGTGGCTGAAGGCCATAAATGTGAATCTCTTGCTGGTTTCGACGGATTGAACTTCCACAAGCTGCCACTGCTGCGTTGGTGTCGACATTGGTATACAGAGAAGTAACGTCGAAGCTGTGATATTCCACATACGGAGACGTCAAATCGGCATTCCCCAGGTCTTGTAAGAATTGGTCGGTGTTCACAAGGTGCGATGGAACAAACCGTAGAAGAGGTGACAATATCTGATGGAGAAACCAACTAATCGCATCCGTAGGTCCATTACACGAGGACACGATGGGCCGAGTTTTGATTACCGCGTTTGTTACTTGCTGTCTTGGGCTGGTGGTGGGAAGCTTATGTGTTTTGACCAACTGATAATAGGTAGGCATAGTAGGGTGCGCAGAGATGAGTCGTTTGATGATGTTCCTGTCTATTTTCGAGCCCAGAATGTGCTTGATTGTCGAATTCAATAGCTTCAAGTTGGTATTGTACTCGCTCATGGAAGATACTGAATATATTTCCAGATCCGACAGTGCTTCCTGGCACAACGCAATGTCCCTATCTCGCGTCATAACGACAAAGCCACCGCATTTATCCCCAACGGAGAATAGCACAGTTGATTTCAGTTGAAGCGCTTTCCTGATACCCGCTCGTTCTGAAGCGGTCATGTTGTCTAGAGAACGAACTCTGCAATGGTTTTCGATAATGTGAAGAATGTCAGATTCCAACACCGCCAATCTTGCTGTCCATCTTGGTATTATTGTAGGAGCACAAGCTTGTTTTCGTGGAAACGGCATTTTTGCTATTAGTTGATCTTGGCGGGTGGGTGCGGTCGATCCAATTTGTTCTTTTCACCTCTGGGCATATGCGTATCTCTGTAAAGCAGTGATCACTTCTGTCTTCACCTTCTCATTGACGAGTGGACGAGGAGCAGAACTTGGACCAAGGTTTAATGCTGCTTCAACATCATCGTCAATAACGCTTCCGTCAATAATGGTGCAACGCCTCGGAGGTACAGCATTAGGGAGGATGAAACTACGAGATGGGAAGTTGTGACGTTGCAACTCCTCCAACTTGCGTCTGAGCTTAGTCCTCGTCGTGGCTCTAAGGATATCACATGCTTGACCATGGTACCGGCACAGCAATCCCCAACACTGATCACTCAGTAGCGTTCGTATTGTCGTTCTAAGTGTGACGATGTTTCTTATGCACTGCGAGCGATGTTGTTTCTGCTTGGTGATGGCAGACGAAAGGAGAGCTGCTCTCAGGTCGTTGACAGCGTGGCGCACAGCTTGCGTTCGATAAGCGCCAAAACGATTCAACATATTTCCGACGAAGGCAGGGGTCAAGCTGTTTTCAACGCAGCTCTGGAGGAAGAGAATAGACTCATCAAGATAGAGAGCATGTTGATGAAAGCTTACATAATTTAGCATGACTTGAATCGTTTTGGCGCTTATCGAACGCAAGCTGTGCGCCACGCTGTCAACGCCCTGAGAGCAGCTCTCCTTTCGTCCGCCATCGCCAAGCAGAAACAACATCGCTCGCAGTGCATAAGAAACATCGTCACACTTAGAACGACAATACGAACGCTACTGAGTGATCAGTGTTGGGGATTGCTGTGCCGGTACCATGGTCAAGCATGTGATATCCTTAGAGCCACGACGAGGACTAAGCTCAGACGCAAGTTGGAGGAGTTGCAACGTCACAACTTCCCATCTCGTAGTTTCATCCTCCCTAATGCTGTACCTCCGAGGCGTTGCACGATTATTGACGGAAGCGTTATTGACGATGATGTTGAAGCAGCATTAAACCTTGGTCCAAGTTTTGCTCCTCGTCCACTCGTCAATGAGAAGGTGAAGACAGAAGTGATCTTTGCTTTACAGAGATACTCGTATGCCCAGAGGTTAAAATAACAAATTGGATCGACCGCACCCACCCGCCAAGATCAACTAATAGCGAAAATGCCGTTTCCACGAAAACAAGCTTGTGCTCCTACAATAATACCAAGATGGACAGCAAGATTGGCGGTGTTGAAATCTGACATTCTTCACATTATCGAAAACCATAGCAGAGTTCGTTCTCCAGACAACATGACCGCTTCAGAACGAGCGGGTATCAGGAAAGCGCTTCAACTGAAATCAACTGTGCTATTCTCCGTTGGGGATAAATGCGGTGGCTTTGTCGTTATGACGCGAGATAGGGACATTGCGTTGTGCCAGGAAGCACTGTCGGATCTGGAAATATATTCAGTATCTTCCATGAGCGAGTACAATACCAACTTGAAGCTATTGAATTCGACAATCAAGCACATTCTGGGCTCGAAAATAGACAAGAACATCATCAAACGACTCATCTCTGCGCACCCTACTATGCCTACCTATTATCAGTTGGTCAAAACACATAAGCTTCCCACCGCCAGCCCAAGACAGCAAGTAACAAACGCGGTAATCAAAACTCGGCCCATCGTGTCCTCGTGTAATGGACCTACGGATGCGATTAGCTGGTTTCTCCATCAGATATTGTCACCTCTTCTACGGTTTGTTCCATCGCACCTTGTGAACACCGACCAATTCTTACAACACCTGGGGAATGCCGATTTGACGTCTCCGTATGTGGAATATCACAGCTTCGACGTTACTTCTCTGTATACCAATGTCGACACCAACGCAGCAGTGGCAGCTTGTGGAAGTTCAATCCGTCGAAACCAGCAAGAGATTCACATTTATGGCCTTCAGCCACAGGAAATCGAAAGACTGCTCACCGCTGTTGTCGATTTCAATTTCTTCAGTTTCCATAACATCGTCCACCGCCAGAAACGTGGCCTAGCAATGGGTAGCAGGCTCGCCCCTCTGCTGGCAATATTGTTTATGGATAGCTTTGAAAGGAGTACTCTGACGACGGATGTGATATTCTATGGCCGGTATATTGACGACATATTCATCGTAGCCAAAGAACAGGGAACGCTGCGTCAGGTTCTATCGGATCTCAATGCGCGGCACAATTCGGTAAAGTTAACGGCTAAAGAACCCGGACCTGGTGGTTACCTACCCTTCCTGAATACTGAAGTCAAACTCTCTGGCCATCAAGTGCAAACTGCCTGGTAGTCAAAACCCGCGTCAAGAAACATCCTGCTGCATTCACGTAACTGCCACCCTCTTTTCATGAAGAGCAGCGTGGTCCAGAATTTGGTACGAACAGCAAGAAATCTGACAACCGACAAGAAGGAAGACGTAGAGACACGAATAGCGCTTATTCTGAATGAAAACGGCTACGTGGAAAACAACGTTCAGACCTGGCGACCATTTCGGCACCCTCTGTTTAACACCAATCTAGTCCTCCCCTACGTAAGCGAGTCGTTTGCCAAGGATGTAAACTTAGCTGTACGGAGATCCGCCCTTCCACTCCGTTTGGTATTCCGCCCTCCGCCAACGCTCCGTCAGCTCCTTACGTCGTCAAGACCGTATGAAGACAGATGTGTGAGGAGAGGTTGCACCTACTGCACTGCTGATAGAAAAATATGTCAGATTCGAGACGTGGTGTACAAAATTGAATGTGACGTCTGTGGAGAATTTTACAGTGGCGAGACAGGAAGGCCTTTGCGGTGTCGGCTAGATGAGCACATGAGAGCACTACGAACTCCTCAAACATACCCAAACAAAACATACCCAAACAGTGCCCTTTCGAAACACAGGCTAACAAGACATCTCAACGACAGCTTGCCTACCATGACAACGAGTATCATCCACATGAACATTCCGGACACCGCGGAACGGAAAATACGGGAGGCACTGGAAATAAAACGGCTTTCACCGCCCATGAACAATCGAGAAGAGATGAGAGAGGCATTGAGATTGTTAACATCGCAAAGTAATTAGAGGATGATATCGATCGTTGACCACGCATTTGGCCCATCCCACCAACAAGGGTCTTCTGTCATCCACGTGGGTTACGAGCCGGTCGCAGAAGTAACGATAACCTTCCCGCCCCACCCACGCGTGCGTTTCTGAATTCTTATCATCTCTTCTTTGCTGAAAATGATTTGATGTAATGTTGTAAATTACAGTCGCCTGATGAAGGGTCTATGACCCGAAACGTTGCGGATAAAGGTATTTGGTTATTTATCTCTACGCAAGCAGCTTCAAACTACATTACATTAAAGTTTGATCACTGATTTCATTGATTAGCCCATCCGGTATATAAGGCGATTCACTTCTGTGAGCGCTCACTCGGCACCTCGATGCCGGCCCTGGAAGGTGACCTGCGGTGGTCAAATATGCTTTCCATGGATGCGAATTATACTGAGAATTGCTCCCACGTGGCCGTGGCCACGTTTCCATGGACGCGTTTTTCCATGGGAATGTTCTTGTTAAGCACCCCTGGGGTGCGTTCCAAGAACATTCCCACGGCTAAAGTTTTTCATGGAAACGTAGACACGGCGACGTGGAAGCAATTATCAGTCACAATTCGTGGCCATGGGAAACAAGTTCGGTCATGGAAAGGCTATTTGCCCTCCTTCGGTATCGTGGGAACATTCTTGGAACGCACCCATGGGGTGCGTTCCAGGAACATTCCCATGGCAAAACGCGTCCATGGAATCGTAGCCACGGCCACGTTGGAGCAATTTTCAGTTATAACTCGCATCCATGGAAAGCAAATTTGTCCTTGGGGAGGTTGTTTTGCCTCCCGCAGCGCCGTGGAAACGTTCTTGGAACGCATCCCTGAAGTCGCTTCATAGAGGTCAGCATATTTTTGGCAGCTCAGGGGAAATTCCCCACGGCTGGGGGGGAGGCAGGGTGTATGCCTCCCCCCAGCAGCTCCAATCTTCTAGCTGGGGCTGCTAGGGCACGGCGATGGGGCACGACATACGTGTCTTGACTTGTGACCGATCACGATAGACGTGTCATGTCTTGTGAGCAAAGGCGATCTTCAAAGGCGCCGATTGCACTGTCCCTGCCCCAGCCGGCGCGTTCTTGCATACGGCCCCTGACGGACCGCCGGCAGGGTTCATGCGGGTCGCCGTCTAAAGCCTGGCCGACTGCGGAAATGGTTTTAGCTCGCTAGGCAAATGCCGGCGGCCCACCATTGTCCTATTGTCAGAGGTTTTGCCACAAAAGCACAGTCGAGCGAGGGGAAAACGGTTTCCAGGAAACGGCAAATACTCATTCACCAATCACCAACCTAGTACATAAGTCTGCTACATTGAAGTGTGAAGAGACAAATGCATAACTCTTTATACAAAAAACACGGAATTCTTCCATTGCGAAAACATAGATACAACGAAGTGCAAAAATAGTGTAATTCTATCGTTCACCATTAATGACCACAAGTGCTCCAATTAAAAGACTAACTACACTGAGAAATTTAAGACCATAGTTGATATTTTCTGAAGCATCTTAGATTATTTATCTTCTTGACGAATTATAATGACATCTGGCATAGAACAGTCGCTGAAAGGTTGTATACGGCCAAATCAGAACAAGGATTAGCGAATTCCAATCTTACCTGCATTTACACGGGTCCCTTCCCTTTCGGATTCTGTAATAAATTATCTCACAATCGAAGGATACTCGGCCAAAGCGACTATCAAAATTGACATTGTTTTCTAGGACTGCTCCTGGGTGTCCAAATTGAATCTGCTATTCAGAAACGTTTCCCTGAACGGACGAATCAGCGAAGGTCGCTTCAGCTTTTCCTCGGTTGTCGGAGAACTCAGTCCCGTCAGGCCGCAGCGACACCTTTTCCATCCACCCAAGCCTTGGTTTCCTTCCCTTGCAAAATGATAAGGGTGTCGCAGTAAGCTGACTTTTCTTTTCAACGCTTTTCAGGTCAGACAGTAATACTAGACGAAAAATACCGTGCGGGACAAATGGTCACGATAGCCGTAAAATATAGCGTATGGTGCAACTTGTTGGCTGCAATTCACAGTGATTTAAATCATTTGAGACCCTGAATGGGCGGTGCAGTCAGGCAAAGGAGGTAATTCCCGGGTGGGGGCTGATTTTAGTGTTGGCTGCAATTCGGAGTGGTTTAAATCATTTGAGACCCTGAAAGGACGGTGCAGCCTTCGGATACACCGTCAGGCAAGGGAGATAATCCTGGGTGGGGGCTGATTTTAGTGTTGGCTGCGATTCGGAGTGGTTTGAATCATTTGAGACCCTGAGCACCGTCAGGCAAGGGAGGTAATCCCCGGGTGGGGGGCTGATTTTAGTGTTGCTGCAATTCGGAGTGGTTTAAATCATTTTAGACCCTGAATGATTTAAACCATTCGACAAAGGCATTCGACAGCGTCAACTTGGGCATGTTATCGGAAAGCTTGTTGAAGTCTTCTATCCCTCCATAGCAGAAGCGCTGGATAACTGCATTCACGAAGGGCCGTCGAGCAAAAGTTATGTTCCAAAGTCATGTTTCAAGCAGTATTCCCATAGCTGCTGGTGTCCCGCAAGGCGGAGTCTTATCGCCCGCTCTGTTTAATCTGTACCTAGAGGATATTCCGGCTCCTCCCCAGGACATAAAAGTTGTCGCCTATGCTGACGATATGACTGTCATGTGCCAGAACCTCGACGTTCAAGCCGCCGCGAGCAAGATCAACGAGTACCTGATTGGTTTGAAAAGCTACTTCGACAACAAAATGCTCAGGGTCAGCAGAAGCAGACAATTGTCAAGGCCAAGCTCAATGTGCTAAGGGCACTAGGGGGTACATCATGGGGCTGCAGCAAGGAAACAATTCTGACCACATATAAGGCTATATTGCAGCCCGCCCTGGAGAATGCGGAACCTGTTTGGCAGCACCTAGTGTCGGATACATCCTAGAGCAAAATGCAGCGTGTGCAAAACGCTGATCTTCGGATCGCCACTGGGTGTGCCAGGAGTTCGCCCATTGAACATCTTCACGCCAAGACCCGGGTACTACCAGTGGAGGAGCGCTGTCAGCTCCAGGCCCAGCAGCTGCACATCAACATCATCAAACAGCCCAACCACTCATCTAGGAGAGTTCTTGAGCCTGCAAGAGAGAGAGACATCAGAAAACCCTTCGCCGGTGCTCCAAATAAAGTAAATCTGCATAGATGGCACGATTCACATCGAGAACGCCTCCGTCTATTGCGCGAGGAGCACACCCAGTTTGTCCTAGGGTATCTGAAAAGAGCGGCTATCAATCCCATTTTGGGTACTGTGCCGCCCCGAGTCTCTGAGTCTGAGTCTCAGCTGAGTAGACGTGCCTGATACACTCTTGCATTGTTGCGCTGTGGGCAATCAACGTTCCTGAAGTCCTATGCGAACAGGATCGACAGTAGCACTCCCGACGCTTGCCCGGACTGTGGTGGTACCGGCCACAATACTCTACACTTATTCAACTGCCCAAAAAAACCCACAACATTAACTCCCATGGACCTTTGGACAAATCCGACCCTGGTCGCCCAGTTTCTGGGCCTATAGCAATACTCTCTTCGTGGCTGCAAAGAAGAAGAAAAGACCCTGAATGGACGATGCAGCCCTCGGCAATGGCGTAACTCCGCCATTGCCGGTCCCAAGCCCGGATGAGAAAGGAGGAGGGTTGGCTTCCCGTACTACCGACGGGCTGGAAAACTTAGGTGGTAACCATGGAAAGTCTCTTAGGAAACAACGAAGAAGCTACCGCATCCGGGGCAGCCGATGCGCCAACACTAGGGATCCAGGGTGTTGGTGAGAACAATACTACTGGCCAAAATGGAGGACGACTGGTGACACCTAAGAAGGAGCTGAGGATTGCAGCATGGAATGTGCGAACGGGACACTGCGTCGGTCAGAAAGAGATAATAGCAAGAGAGTTGTCAAGGTTCAACATATCGATTGCTGCACTTTCCGAGCTGAGGATGAGCGGATGTGGAACTATGACCCTTCAGGTGCGGGAGAGTAGGGAAAAGATGGTGCTGTACTACTCCGGTGATGACGGACAGGGCAATGGCGTTGGATTTATGCTAGGCAGTCGCGCAGCTGAAAGCGTTGTTGTTTCATTCGAGCCGATTTCTGGCAGGATCGCTGTTCTTGTTTTGAGCGGAACAATCAAGACCCATGTCGTGTCCATCTATGCACCAACGGAGCCAAGTTCTGACGTTGACAAAGGACGAGTTCTACACCAAACTCCAGGACGTGCTGAATACTATCCCGAAAACCGATGTCACCATTGTAGCGGGTGATTTCAACGCAAGAGTCGGTAGTGACAGAACAGGCTGGGAAGCAGTGTTGGGCAGGTTCAGCGTGGGCGAAATAAACGATAATGGACTACGCCTACTTTCGTTCGCTGCGATCAACGGGCTTGCCATCGGTAACAGTCAATTCCGGCACCCCAGCACGCATCAGGTAACATGGAGCAATCGAACTGGACGAGATGTGGCCGCCTTGGACTACGTGCTGATAAACTCACGTTTTAGATCATCACTGAAGATGTTCGAGCCATGAGAGCGTCTGATTGTGGATCCGACCATTATCTCTTGCGTGCAGTAATGCAGCTTCGCTTACGACGACCTAGGCGTGAGGAGCCCCCTAGAAAGAAATCTAGACTGGTTACACTTGCTGGCGCCAGGAACAAAAGAAACATTCAACTCGAGCTGTCGAATCGGTTCGCGGTTCTGGAAGATGCCTTGTCTGTGGACGAGCACGAGAAGGAGACAGTTGAAGTCGCTCTTGAATGCGAAGAGCCTCTCTGCACTGTTATTCGCCGGCGAACGCAGCCTTGGATATCGGACGATTCTCTCCGTCTTGTGCACGAACGGAAGCGAGCGAAACTAACGGACTTTGGACGGTATCGCCAATTGTGTCCAGGAGCTTCGTCGAAAGTTGAAGGAAGAAGCAGGAGTCGTACTGGAATAAGGTAGCAGACGAAGTGGAGGAGGCAGTTGGAAGGAAACGACTATCGCACATTATACAGTACACTCATATCGTCTCAGAAAGGAGACCAAACCCATGAGCGATTCCATCAGGAATACGGATGGGTCTTTTGTGGGATCAGCAGATGAGCGTCTGTTGGGATGGAGGCAGTTCTTCAATGAAGACTATACTCACGATGCGCCACAAGGTCCGCTGGCCCAAGCGATACTAGTTGAGGTACCAGAGGAGACAGCGCATGACTCGGAACACACTGCGGAAGAAGTGAAAGCGGCAATCAAGTCGCTGAAGAATGGAAAGGCATCTACCTGGAAAAGGCTATTGTCGTGCCTATCCATAAGAAGGGCGATGCCAGAGACTGCAAAAACTATCGTGGGATCAGCCTCTTGTGGACTGTTGTTAAAGTCTTCACGAGAACTATCCAGCCCAGACTTCAACGCTATCGGGAGAGTACCTGTTGCGAAGAACAAGCAGGTTTTCGTCCGGGTCGAGGATGCAGCGATCAAATTTTCGCACTTCGTCAAGTTATGGAGGAAAGGATCCGCTGTGGAAAGCGCGTCGTTATCACCTTCATAGACTTCAAGTCGGCATTCGATTGCGTGCACTGGCCCGCCTTATGGAGATCGATGGAATGCGAACACATGCCAGGAAAAATGGTAAAGCTTCTGCAGGAAATTTATAGAGGCTCGACTAGCTGTGTTCGCGTCGGAAACAAGCTATCCGAAGAATTCAGGGTCGATGCAGGCGTCCGGCAGGGAGATGTGATTTCGCCGCTCCTCTTTAATACCGTGGTCGATGCTATTATGAGAAAGACCTTCGAAAATAGAAGAGGGGTCCAATTTGGCGATAACGATTTTGTCACGGATTTGATGTTTGCGGACGACAGCGCAGTTTTCACCAATACTGACATGGAAGCCACGCTTTGGTTGAATGATATGGCACAAATCGCGGAATCGTATGGGCTGCGAATTAATAAGGAGAAGACTAAAGTCATGACGTCGGACGGTTCACGTGCTTCTGTGTTCGAGGGAGCTGAGCTTCAGCAAGTCAAGGAGTTCAAGTACCTCGGATCGGTGGTGCAAGAGCGAAAGGTAGTGGCTACATCGGAGATACTGTGCAGGATCGGGCAGGCGTCGGCTGCTTTCGCTTCGCTGGGCTGGTGTTTATGGAAGAAGGGTAATGTGTCAATCAAGACAAAGATCCGGATGTTTCGCGCGCTCATAGTGCCAATCCTACTGTACGGGTCAGAGTCGTGGACGTTGCTGAAGTCGGATCACAGCAGGCTGGAGGTCTTCCAAACGCGGTGTTTGCGGCAAATCCTCGGGATTACTTTAAGAGATCGAATACGGAACGACGTCATCCGAGATACTTGCGACCATCAGCCCACGATCGAAGAACAAATTCGAACGAGAAGGCTGCGATGGTTTGGACACGTATGCAGAGAGGAAACAAACCGACTTCCGCGCAGATTGTTATGGAGAGCGCCCTGCACTGTGGGAGGTTGAAAGAGCAGCCTCGAAAAAGACGTGGTTAAAGCAAGTCGAGGCGGATCTGAAGTCCCAATGGTGCAGTGTCGTTAACGCTAGATTAATTGCTGCGAACCGTACTGAATGGAAGCGTATCGTTCCAGGCCACAAGAGCTCCTATGCCACCTACAGCAGTGTACTGGTTGAGAGGTCATCCTGCTCCGCCAGCCGCCAGCTAACGGGATGAGTGAGTGAGTGAGTGAGTGATTCGATGAGTTCAAAATCCCGAATTATTCAAAAATCGAGTATTCGAAAAGTTCAAAATCCTGCCTTTTTTGAAATTCGAGTATTCCAAAGGTTCAAAATGCCGAATTTTTCGGAAAGTCGAATATTCGAAAACATCGAATTTCCCAAATATTCAATTATTCGAAAAGTCTGAATATGTAAAAGTATAGTTGCCACACGACCAAGCAACACCACTTCTTGGGTCGAACTTAGGTGTGATATTCTTCGCGAAAACTGCCTTTAAGATGACCCATGGTTTCTCTTAAAGGCAGTGTTCACGATGAAAATCGTTTTTCTGTTTTCCGCCTATCTTGAAGACGGCCCCATGCTGATTCCAATGGTGTCTCTGAAATCATACAAGACCTTCTGTGAACGCAGGTATGGTCCTCAAAGATCGAGCTATGGAAACATGGTGGACGAGTTGTCCGAGGCTTGTAACTTCCGTCTTTTGCAGCCGATCTATGCGAGCTGACCTGAGTAAAAGAGAATCTGAGAATGAAGGGAAGAACGGGGCTAATGATTGAAAATCATCGCTCATCTCACGATCTCGAGCATTCATTAGTTCACGTCGGTGGGCGTGATGCGCTTTGGGTTTCAATGCGCCTGAAGTTGCAACTCTTGGGCTCTTTGGGGCTCTTCCTGGCTCGTTTTCATGCGTTCTTTCGACGTTGCGTTACAGAGTGTCCTCCACTACCCAATCCTGGTGGAATTTCAAAACTTTTTCATCGTAGAACACTGCCTTTAAGGATAAAACCTATATTGAAATTTCGATGTGGGTACGAAATTTTTCATCGACTTCATTTATCGGAAGTACTCTCAAATTTTGTTGCGGATCAGCAACCAAACTTCCATAATTGCCAAATATACAAATCAATGGAATAATAGTTTCGATGTCAATTACTTTGAACTTCACTACCGGGAAAACTATCTTGAAGTCTGTCGTCTCTGTTCGCCACCAGCGAATTAATATGACATGACGGAAAAGTTGAAATTAATCAAAATTCAATCAGGAAATTTCAAATTCAATGAATTTTCACACTTTCTAGCCATTAGCTTGCTGATCTACTCATTTATTATCTACTCATTCGTTTTCAGCATTTCATCAATAATTTGTTTTTGCTTTCCGATACAATTATTTGATTATTTATATGTATTTTTCTGTTTACTCAATATTCAATTTATTTGCTCCATCAATAACAAATTTAAAAGCTTTTCAAACAGTAGTATACTCAATAGAATAAACTACAATATTACAATTAGGAAAAGTGGCTAAAATTACAATTTGCCAACCTAACCTAATGAATTACTAAACGCTACGAGTTGCTGCACTATTATTAAACAGATGAAGGACTAAGCAAGTAAAACATTTGAATCTGTTAGTAGTTAGGTAATAAAATAAATGAGAATCCAACGAAATATATACAATTAAGCAAATACATGTGTCGGAAAACAAAAAATAACTGATTGATAAAATTTTAAAACAGTAAATGCTTCGATGATGAATGTGTAGTAAATCAGGAATAAATGGGTGAGCAGATAAAAAGATTGATAAATGATTAAATTCTTTAAAATTAGTGAAAACAATTAAACTCAACTGAACTGTGAGCAGAGATTATTTGATGAAAGCGCAAAATACCGGAATCATAGTGGTAGGAGTGAATAGAATGAGGAAATGCGCTAAAAAATCTTTACCTGTAGGGGAAACAGGTGATTCGGCTATCACCGATATTGATCAAAGACGGGCCACGTAGGCTGTTGGTCGGAATGCCATCCCCCAAATGACCACTCAGATAAAAACAGCCCACTTCCCGCCGGCCAAGTCGGGCAAGTCGACTTCGCTCGGCCCCGATTTCGTGGGCGTGGCACAGCGCCCACTTCTCGCGGAGAGAGAGGTTTTCCTGTCTTAAGCCTCTTCCACAGTTATTTTGCCGTCCGACGTCCAGCAATGCTATCCGACGTCGCTCGCGGCGCCCACTACGCCTGTGGCAGAGCAACCGATAATATCGACCATCCTACCATCAACGGAGAAATTACGCACCGACGTCGAGCGCCTGATCACGTGTCACATCACTTGTGATAACGTGTTTTTTCACTCTCCAACGAGACAGGTCACCTTACTCCCTAAGACTCCCCTAAGGTAGTAAAGTCACGCGTCATCTTCATTTTAAATCATTTTATCGATTCGGCAATGTTTTCATGAGTTCGATCTGTTATATTTTTGTGCAAGCTCTCTGCTTTTCAAGCTTATTCTTACAGTTCGCGGCAACGAAAAAAGGCGGTCGTGTGGTTGCGTATTTCTACGAAGAATACTGTAGATTGCGCCATAAGCGACGGCAAATTTGTAATTTTTTTTTGGAAGAAGAAATACTGAAATGTGGAAAAATGGTTAGTTTACCCCTAGCATACAAACATTGTCGTCATACCTGAAGTTTTCACCATAAGTAAACCCAGGAATAAGAAGAAAAAGGAATTTTCCGCTTATTTTCATTATTTTTGTAATTTTCGGTCTTTCGTGTTATTTCTATGACAAAAGACTTCGGGTGTACTAATAATCAGGGCTGGGTGGAAGTGTTCCGTTTCCGATTCCGTTTTCGTATTTCCGGTACTTTTTGGGCTGTCCCGTTCCGTTTACGGCTTTTTTGACCCGGAAGCGGAAGAAAACAGTAGTAGGTAGACTGTAGGCTGAATATGTGACCGCAAGCGGGCACCTACAGCTTTCCGTCCCCTATCGACACATAGGGCGATCCCAGCGTGGGCTTGACCTTACCGGCTACAGAAGGTATCCTCTGTTCCAATCTAGTCCTCAGATGGGGAGCTCAAAGAGTCAGAAATCTTTTCTTTTTGCCTCTGCCGCGTATGCCGACTAGATTATGTCAACGAATATTCGGCCGAATAAACGAATAATCGAATATTCGAATAATTAGATTATTTGAAAGAGTCATTTTTTCAACTTATTCGTTTATTCGAATATTATGGCACCAGATTTGGCTTTGATTCGACATCGCGCAACCCCCTGATCTCAGTATCAGGGTCCAGAGTAGAAGTAGGAAGTCCGTTTTTTTTGCATTTAACATGCTTTAGAAAGTTGAATCACCGTTCAAAAAATGGTCCGGAATGGTTACCTTAGTTTCGAGAAAGATTGTCAAAACCACGTGATTTTGGCCGAAAAAAGGGTTCATCTTCTTTTTTTTTCAGTTGGCGTACACTATCTTGTTGGAACACTTATCGTTGAGCTAGGAAGCTCATTTTTTTGCCAGAAAGTTGGTTATGATTGCACCTAGCTCCTGTCGAAATTTGAAGTTTGTAGCTCAATTTTTGTGGAACCTCGGAATTGAGGGTCAAGAAAGACAAAAACACGTAAACATGTTATTATAAACCATCCGACGTTTACTCATTCGTCAAAATGAACTAATGAAATAAAAACCATTACTGATAGGGTTTTGCCCAGGATTGAACACTCCCCGAAACCGGGCAACGCTTCAATCAATGCGGCGGGATCTCGGAAGTATTTTTTGGAACGCCGCACGGTGTGACTCATAAGTGCGCCACATAACGCCGTAGATGGTGTGCGGGACCTCAGTAGGAGTGCGCAAGACGCCGCAGAAAGTGTGCGGGGGCTAAGGGGGGGTGCGCCGGGCGCCGTAGAAAGTGTGTGGGACGCCGTATATCATTTTATGGCGAGAATCGGAGGCTTGGAGCTGTTTATTTTTGGAACTGTCGGAAAACCCAAAAAATAGTTATTTAAATGGAAAAACAGTGTTTCTTGTTGTATTGGTTCGGAAGTGGGCGAGTTACACTGCATCGGCTGAGATAGCGGAGCAAACCGACGAAGCGGTTGAGATAACGACGCTAACAGACATGTACGGCTTTTACTGGAGAACTCCTATCGTTGATAGCGCGAAAAACGAGCCCAAATGACATTCGAGCAGAAGATTAAAAGGTGTTTGTATTAAGGGGCGGAGCTAGTATTGAAAGTAGGAGGAGAACGATACGGAAGGTCTGGTGCCCTATTTATCAAGGCATGCCTGAAAAGGACTCGGAAGCCGGATTTTTCTTCGAAAAGAGGGTCACCCTTGTTTACCATGACTTCTGAGATTATGAAATTCGCCAAAAATGATACGTATCAATTCATCCAAGCGTTTTAGCTCACTTATCAGTACTTGATTTGATTATCTACTTTTATCACAATCTCGACTTGTCATTTGTTCACGACATGCGGGAAAGTGGGCATCAGGCGTTTCGGAGACTTTTGAAGTCTTGTTTGCAGCCGTTCTTTTTCCAGTCCTGGCTCTCACCACTGGGAGGCTAAGATCCTCGTCGCTTATCATTTTATTGTGGGAAGTCACCAAAAAGGATGATTTCAAACGATGTCTCTACACAAAAAAGTAGTCAAAAAACGACAAATTTTGAAGGCTCATAATTCTCATACAGAAGATTTTCTAGAAGTCTAGAAGTGAGGGCCTGAATTTGGCGCACCCTCGAACGATCCCTAACGAAAAAATGCAGAAAAGTTTTGTGGTCCAAACCGCCTCGATTTTTAAGCGAACGGCTTCATATTCAGTAAGATGCTCTGAATGCCGGTATTTTTTCATGTTTCTTCTATATACAGTACCTTTTTCTCAAAATTTGAAACGGTTAAGGATCTTTGTTACACTTGCGATCTAAAAAAACTAGTTCTGAAGAACATGGATGTTACTGTGAATGCTATTAGTTTTACTATCTTGTGGAAGCTGTGTGCGATGTTGACGTTTCCTCCGCTTATTGAGCGTATCTCGTAAGTACTGTTTCGCATAGCTGCACATAGTTTTGTACATGGTGTTATTACCTTTGCTGGAAATTGCTGTGATTTTTTGTTGCTGCTGATTTGATAGTGGACGCTACTGACAATGGAATTACCTCTCTAGAACATAGTTTGTGGATTAATAAAGTAATAAACAAGGTGAGAATCTGAGCTGTTTTAGCCGTGTTCGCGCTTTGCTTATGATTGCACAAATTAGAAAGACGTGGTTTAGCAGTCATAGAAAGTTCAGCGGTAGAAGGGTACTATGGGAGCGTGGGTAGAAAGCGGTACCCGTAACCGAGAATAGCAACCCCGGCGGTGGCAGAAGCCACTGATTTTACTCCCCAATACCTGACGATACTTCAACCTGTTCTCCGGCACGCTTGCGCCTTTCGGTCAAAACCCGCACACTTTCCTCGGCACGCTTGGATAGCAGTTTTATCAAAGCGTCTCACGCGTTAGAGCCTGCGCAAATCCTTTTTCCTATCAGAGATAGTACTGGCGAACTGGAACAGTTGGGCTATCCAAACACGTTCCCCGCCAGCCTAGATTTAGCCGCTACTCAGTAGGAGGATAAAATCGCCTGAAAGGTAGTTCTGACACGGAACGATTTGGCTCACAAATTTGTTATCCAGAAATGAAGTGCACCTTCACCCGATTGTTCTGGCACTCGGCAAAAGTACTTGAAGGTGCACGGTAAGCAACACGTTGGGCGTGCCTGCAACTACTTGTCCCGCACACTTTATGGGACACGTTCCCCGGCGCTTGGCTGCAGCTTATCCGTGAGATTCTGCACACTATCAAGTCCTGCGCAACATCATCGCGCATGTCCTGCACGTTTTACTTCACGTCACGCACGTTCCCCTGCCGCACACACACGTTTCAGTCAAGCCCAATATCAGCCTCGGCGCCTGGGCTAACGTTGATATGTTCGGCGGAAGTGCAATCCACGCGTTGGCGCTGTATGATTCGAGCTTATGATACATTGACACGTTCCGAACTGCTTATGCAGACTCGTTGGGTTCTGCACACTTCCCCGGCAAACAGCACTTCCGTTAAGTTCTTCACACGTTTCCCGGCGCAGAACGAATTAGTGGTGGTGTTAGATGAAAGCTCAGGCCGGTGTAGTACCAGAAAATTACAAGAAATTTCCCAGTGATCAGTGGTAAATGTGCAATTACCACCCGATTACGGACATTTTACCAGAGAATTTACCCTAATCTCTGGTGTTGACAAATTCTGCCAGATTACGAGAGAGTTGCCACTAAATTTCTCCTTAATTTTCCGGACTCCTGTAATCTGTCAGAAAAATGGCGATTTCTGGCAGACTACGAAATACGGCTTCGACATCCGAATCGGCGGTTTTGAGGTCAGTAAGAATGAGGTTTTAAGATCAAAACTGTTTCGAGACTCAGAAAGAGTGGTGAGGCGTGGCTTATACTCCAGGAAATTTCATAGCAAAACGGTCGAGGATTACGCCGGAACGCGGATGTGATCCATGTGGCGCGCGTTGTGCCCGATTTAAAGGCACAGTACTCCTTCATACATGATTTTTGTTGAGATTTTGAAGTAATTGTGTGGTGGAACCCTCCTGTGTAATACATGCAAAGTAGATATGAGATCTCAATTCCTCCAAATGAGCGGGATATAAGCGACCAGGACCCAATTCTCTTCAGTCACCGCCACGAACCACGCCCCTTTTACACGAACTATTGTAGATTTTCCCTAATGTCTTTATTCGTGAAAGATTAGAATATTACGGCATCAAATTCAATATTCAGCCTTTGGCCTGGTTTATACTTCCACCGCGGAGCAACGCGGCTGCACACTCTGGAAATGAATCGACACCAGACGTTATAGTGATCGGTACTCAGTAATATCAAATAATCGCGTCGCGCCGTATTGAAAGTGTCACCCCAGGTATACATCGTCGCACCTATAGGAGTGATCTCTGATGGCTGAATTGAGATGCATTCGCACAAGCAAGACCTTTTAGGATCCAGGGTCAGCTGTCATTCATAGGCCCAGATAACCACTAGATCCATTGCTGCAGCTGGTAGATGAATTTAATAGATGAATCTTGGTTGCTCACCTGAATTCAGGGGGCTCAGGTACTCAGGGCGATGGCCGGCGCCCCACATTTCGACGGTGCCGGCCAGCGGCGAACCGTGCTGCATGCGACGCACACGCAGCGCGGATATTGGCCCGCTCGCGAGCCACAAAACACGCCACGCCGTCTTTTATTCGGCCGTTCGGAAAGACAATTGATAATGGTCACGAATGATCACGTCGTAACGTGCCTATCACGTGCATAGCCGGTATAAAAGGTGCGTCATCTCACTAGAGTACTCATTCGGCATTCCAATGCCGGATGAGTACTCTAGTGAGATGACGCACCTTTTTTTCATTTTTCTGAGCAGAGTACGGGAAAATTCTGACAGATTTCAGAAGAATTCTGCCAGAAAACGAGAAAAATCTGCCAGAAAACGGTAAAATCACTAACAGAGGAGGGCGAAATCGTTCCGTAATCTGGCAGAATTTTCCCAAAATCTGTCAGAATTTTCCCGTAATGCTCCGGCCTGAGAGTAAACCCATTGATGTCCTGCTCCCCCTTCTATGACGTCCTGCACACTCCCTCTGATGTTCTGCACACTTTCTATGATGTCCTGCACACTCCCACTAATGTCCTGTACCCTTCCACTGATGTCCTACACACTTTCTATGAGGTGCTGCACACTCTCACTAATGTCCTGCACACTTCCACTGATGTCCTACACACTTTCTATGAGGTGCTGCACACTCCCACTAATGTACTGCACACTCCCACTGATGTCCTGCACTTTTTCTATGACATCCTGCACACTCCCACTAATGTCCTGCGCACATTCTGTTACATCTTGCACACTCCCACTGATGTCCTGCACACTTTCTACGGCGTTCTGCGCACACCAATTTGGGTCCGGCACTTTCTGCGGTGTCCAACGTCCTCTCATTTGGGTCCCAAACACTTTCTACGGCATTCTGCGTACACCCATTTGGGTCACAGGCACGCTCCTGCCGATCATTTTTTCCGCAGAGCTACCGTAACCCTCCTTCAAAAATTTTCTGAGTGTCAGCTTGGATATGAGCACATCGTAATAGCCAACAAACGTGTTTGCACAATTTCGACCTCCTCAGCCACTTCCCGGCGGCTTCTCGAAGAGAACGGTGTGTGAATGAATGCATACCGCTCCTCTGCCCTTTTATACCCCGCATGTTATGAGCGTGTGTTATCGTTCGTTATCATGTTTTGCTCAAGAATGGTTACGGTAGCCCTGCGGAAAAAATGATCGGCATGGGCGTGCTTCTATTTGGGTCCCGCACACTTTCTACGGCGTCTTGCGCACTTTCACTTTGTCACCGCACACTTTCTACGGCGTCCGGCGCACTCTCATTTGGGTCCCGCACGCTTTCTACGGCGTCTGGCGCACTCTCATTTGGGTCCCGCACACTTTCTACGGCGTCCGGCGCACTCCCACGTGGGTCCCGCACACTTTCTACGGCGTCCGGCGTACTCCCACTTGGGTCCCGCACACTTTCTACTGCGTTCTGCGCACACCCATTTGGGTCCCGCACACTCTCTACGGCGTCCGGCGCACTGCTACTTTGGTCCCACACACGTTCTACGGCGTTCTGTGGCGCACTTCTGAGTCACACCGTGCGGCGTTCCAAAAAGTACTTCCGAGATACCGCCGTATTGATTGAAGCGTTGCCCCGTCAAATCCTGAGCAAAAGCCTATCAGTAACGGTGTTTATTTCACTAGTTCAATTCTACGAATAAGTAGACGTCGGATGGTTTGTAATAACATGTTTACGTGTTTTTGTCTTTCTTGACCCTCAATTTCGAGGTTCCGCAAAAATTTAGCAACCAACTTCGAAATTTGACAGGAGCTAGGTGCAAACAAAACCAGCTCCCTGGCCAAAAATGAGCTCTCTAGCTCAACAATAAGTGTTCCGACAAGATCGCGAACGCCAACTGAAAAAAAGGAGATGAACATTTCTTCGACCAAAATGGCGTGGTTTTGACACTTTTTCTTGAATCTCAGGTAACCATTCCGGACCATTTTTTGAACAGTTAATCACCTTCCTAAAGTATATTAAATGCAAAAAGAACGGTCTTCCTACGTTCACTCTGGACCCTGATACTGAGATCAGGGGGTTGCGCGATGGCGAATCAAAGCCAAATCTGGTGAGCGCTTCGCGCTCACCACAATTTCTCTGCACGGAATCGGGTATGCGGCCACAAACGAAACCATGCATCCTAATAAACAACTTTCTTGTGAAGTTGCTTTGGACTTTCTCCAAACAGTTGATATCCTTCACTTTGTAGTGATTAAACACCGGCGTGCCATATTCAAGAATTGGCCTCACGTAGGTGGTGTAGGCTCTTATAAGCACAGATGGATTACGTGTTGCCAAAGCTCTGAATATCTTATTCAGCTCTGAATATCTGCACCATCACACACGTCATTTTACGGCTATCGTGACAATCGGTACCGCACGGTATTTGGAGTTTACTGACGGTAACACCGGTCGGATCACGGACCCATAGCGAGCCAAACGATGCCCACTTCGCGACCCGACAGGCACTGTCCCGTGATCAGCCCGGCATCAAGATATTGCCGGGCTGAACCCGGGGCGATGGCGGTCGGGTTATGAAGGTAGTTAGGGGGGGGGGCACTAGAAGTTCATAATTTGCCACCGGCACAAAATTCTCATTAAAGTGTAATGGTTTTGCTTTCAAGAGTTTTCCATGTTCACTGCCCAATACCGTGACATTTTGAAAACCGGTCGTGCTGTTTTCCTACATTATAGCCCGTGCAGAGCCTCAAGTACTGGCTCCAGAAGGAGGACGGTGTGTGAATGAAGACACACCGCTCTCCATCTCTTTTGCACCTACCCTTTATCAATTAGTATCATCAGTTTTGTTTACCGTGAGAATTGGTGTTGTATCGTCGGCAATTTATTATCGTCTGGGCCACTCAGGATTCAGTTGGAGAATGAATGATACCGCATTCAGAAATCGAAGTATTTCCATGGAGTTCCATGAAAACAATGACTGATTACGCTATCAGGTGTCTGATATCAGCACGAATTTTCATTTCCATGGATGAATCATTTTATTTTCTCGAGTGCCCCCCCCCGAACTACCTTCAATCCGGCGTCGGATCGCGGGTTGAGCGATGATCTTTGCCTTCATAAAGCAATACTTGTATATAAATAACTACACACGAATCCAAAAATGAAGCACTAACGCTGTTCGGTCCCTGTCTCCTTGCGACAGAGTGGACTACGACGCTAGCGCACTGTGAGAGAGCCCAACGGCCTCTCAAACTTGGGCAGCTTAACCATAGGATTGCTTGAAAGGCGATAAGCCATGCGTCGTATATGTCGGGAGTAGCTAACGTGTCAAACAAGAACAGTTATAATCCCGCGATCCGACAGACGATTATAAGTTGCCACCGGCACAAAATTCTAACCGTAAACAAAATTGATGATACCCAACTGATAAGGGGTAGGGTATGAAAGAAATTGAGAGCGGTGTGTTTTTATTCACACACCATCTTTCTCCGGAGGTGACCGGCTGAAGCCGAACACACTAGGGATTAGGGAAACAGCCTCACCGGTGATAAAGATATCACGATATTGGGGCGTACTCATGGAAAACTCTGGTAAGAAAAACCACTTCACTTCCGTGAGAATTTTGTGCCGGTGGTAACTTATAAACCTGTCGATCCGACCGCCGTTTCTAGTGCTCTAAGCGATCCGACCAAGGCTCTTTCC